>VZUI01064898.1:0-126858 GCA_013401135.1 Cettia cetti | reverse complement strand
TTGCTCTCAGAACCGGTCCTAAAGGTGCAGAACTTAATGTCCAGCATGAACAGAAGAGACAACTGGGGATACAAGCACCCATACAGTCACCCTTGGACTATATGATGTCACAGGACAATTGCCAGCAGGTTGAGGTACGTGACCCTACTCCTCTACTCAGCTCTGATGAGGCCATATCTGGAGTGCTGTGTTCAGTTCTGGGCTCAGTACCAGAGAGACTTGGAGCTCCTGTGGCACATCCAGGGAGGGCAACAAGGATTACTGGGGGATGGAAGCATATTTCTTGTGAGGAAAAGCTGAGGGGGTTGGGCTTGTTCAGCCTCAAGAAGAGAAGTCTGAGAGGGACCCTCATCAATATCTATCAATATCTGAAGGAAGGGTGCCAAGATGATGTTTCCAGGCTTTTCTCAGTGGTGCCAAGCACTAGGACAAGAGGCAGTGAACAGAAATGGATGTTCAGGAAGTTCCACCTGAGCATGAGGAAGAACTTCTTTACTGAGCAGTGACCATGCATTGTCACAAGTTGCCCGAAGAGGCTGTGCTGAATATCTTCTTGCTGGAGATACTCAGCAACCATCTGGACACAGATGCACATCCTGTGCAATGTGCTCTAGAATGGCCCTGCTTGAGCAGGGAGGTTGGACCAGATGACCCACTGTGCCCTTTCAACCTTACCTATTTTGTGACTGTATGAGCATTCTATTTTTATTTTTATCTTTTGCCACCTACTTTTCCAACATTAAGGTTTTCTAAGACATCTGTAAAAGCTCATGACCATACAACCAAGTAGCAGGTATGCCCTTGTGTCTCCTTTCTACCACAGAGGGAGGCAAGGAGCCACAGGCCAGGCACAAAAAAAACCCAACTCTCTTTCTCCTCCTCCCCACACTCCCTCCCTCCCCACACTTCTCTTGATCTGCTGGTGGCTCCTAAAAGGATTAATTAGAAAGATGTGAGCAGGGGTTGGAACGTCAAAAAACAATCGTCACTTTCATATCTGACCCCTATCACCAGCTGCAGAATTAACAAATTGAATGTCGTCAGCAAACAGGAGTTGCAGATGATATGAAGTTCATTACTAGCAGCACAGGGCTTGTTTTCAAAGCCCAGTTTAAACAACTCTTGCTGATTAAATTCCTTGCTGGGGCTCCTGCCAGACACATTTAGAAAATACGGATGTCTAACAACTCTGTCTTTCTGTGCCTGTCTTTTCTTTCTTTCTTTTTTTTTTTCCACTTTTTTTCTCTTCTTTTTTTTTTTTCTATTTTTTTTTTTTTCTTAACATGTGCCAATTATTTGTCTCCTATCTGCAGGTACTGGCAAGTATCAGCGCTCTAGTCCCACTGTCTACAGCCTTATCCATTTGGCGCCTGCTCCAGCCCTCTCACATTACCAGCAGTAGGGTCTGTTTTCAGCTGTGAAAAGCTGTGAGCATGACTCCATTCTTCCCCTCCTCCCACTGCAGAGTCTCTCCCCCTTTTCCTTCTTTCCCTCTCATCCTTCTGCTCTCAGGGCTCCCTTCAAGAGCTGTGAAGCAAAAAAACCCAAACTGTGGTAACCTGCTAGACAGTGGCACTGGGGATTTATAACCTCCTTTGTATTGTGTGGTTGTGGCTGCCCTGCATGGGAGCACCCAGAGCAGCTAAAAACCTGCTTTAGGCAGGTTGCATGATGGATTGTCTTCATGGTGGACTGATCTGGGATGAAGAGGCAGGAGCTGTAAGCAAGCAGATGGGAGAGCCATGGGGATAAAATTCAGAGCTACTATCTTAGTTTTTCTCTACTTCAGGAGCCTGAACATTCTCTGAACTGTTCTTCCCCTTCCTAAATCATCTTTTTGTCCTCTTTAATTTGATCATTTCATGTTTGTCTTGCTCATGCATTTGTAATTTTTCTCCACCTTTTCTCTAGGAAGTGCAGATGGAAGGATGGAGGAAGGGAGGATGGATGTCTGCTCCTTCTCACACTCACAGTAACTCCAGGACTTGGCAGGTCAGGTGGCTAGCCAGCTAGAAAAAGCTGGATCTCAGAGCTAGGTTGTTCCTGCAAGCTGGATGAAAACAGACAATCCCAAAGAGAGGAGTTCATCATCAGAGATCTCCTTTGGAGATGACCAGCCCTGTCTATAGAGAGGAGATATGAAGGTCCCAGCCCTGGGAAAGCCTTTGTGTTCAGGCACACAATGAGGTACACAGGAACCAGACTATGAGATAGGAATTTGTAACAAAACAGATGGTGTTTGCTCTATTGATGCTCTCTTTTAAGCTGAATCACAGCTAAAAATGTTGAGCCAAAATGGTAGAATTCTCAGAGATGCCCACGAGATGGTGTAGAAAATGACTGTCCTTTAGGGGCCACATAGAACTGGGGCCCTGCTGCTTAAGTATCTTCTTTTTGGCAAACTTGCTCAGAAGAAAAAATACCATGGATTAACCAAGAAAAGTACTATTTAGCTATCTTTTTCACAGTGAAATTGTGGTATTAAGGATAAGAATACAACATGACATTCAAATAGTTTCGTAACATAATTGGGTCTTTTCTGTATGATTGTTTTTCCCATGTAAGAAGTATCTTTTCCCATCATGCCAGTTTGGTCCCAGAAGGATTTCAGAAGTTTTTGAATGCAGCTGAGTCACAGAGCTTTGCACACACTGCTACGCAGCATTTTGGGCTAAGGGGTGCTTCATACAAGAAATAGACAGGTATAAAGTGTTGTTTTAGCTTTGTTTTTGTTTTGGGTGTTTTTGTTTTTTTTTTGTTTTTTTTTTTGGTTTTTTTTTTTTTTCTGTTTACCAGCCATCTCTCTGCCTCAGGGTAGCATTGACAGTTACAGGATATAAAATTACCCCTTTATCTACCCACAGCATGTCTAATTTGTACATCCTTTATTCCTAGGCCTCTTGCATTTCCTACAGTATATTTTACTGATTTTGGTTTTGAAAAAGAAAAAGCAGATTCCAAAATGAATTAATCAGGTTTGGTTTGTTTTTTTCTCTCTCCCCCCCCCCCCAAATTTTTAAAATGTAATTGAATGCACTGAATTATAAGAAAAATGATTGGAGTGAAAGAGCCCTCTGTCACTCTTCACTTTGACCCTTCACTTTCAATGCTCCTGCTGATGTTATTTTTCTGCTGCTACCTGTAAGAACCAGGGAATTTTGTAGATATCTGTCAGTGGCCAGGTCTAATTTTGGCCTTGAAAATCATTACATACCTGCAAAATATTCATCCAAAGTCCACATTTGAAGCTGACTGCTGTGCACAGGTTGAATTCCTCTCATACATGTGCTAGCACTGATTACTACCCAGCAACTGGGCATGTAAGTGCACAAAGCACTTCTAGCAAAAAGGAAGTTATTTTTGGAGGAGTTTGCCAAAGCATGAGTTTGCTGCTCTGCTGAGCAACCAGCGTGGCATGGCTGTCCTACATGTGGAAAAATCCACTATTAATGCAGTGTTCTTGCCAAATAATTTCAGTATGAACCGATGGGAAGTCTTGTTCTCAAATCTAGCTAAGCCTACAGAACAATATATATCCCCAATACTGGCTGTCATTCTCAGCTGATTGGCAGACACTGACCCAATATTTTGTGCCAGCATTCATTCCATTCCAGCAAAATGAGAGGGCTAGCTAGGTGCAGGAAACAAAGGATTAGAGAATTCCCTTATGAAGTTCAACTGATAGAGTAGGGGTTGCAGAAACTTCCAGCAAGTGTTATCCCTGTAGTGCACAGATAGTGCCTAGCTCAGCCCAGCTGGATCCACAAAATTCAATGTCTTTCTAGTACCCAGTGGCTGGTTTTCGTTCGTTCATCCATTCCATCATTGTTTGGACAAAGCTTTTTGTGTCATGCCAACTGCAGGCTATGGTGGTTTGCCTGCACAAATCCCTGTTCTCTCAGAAGAGTCCATTTCAGATACTTCGAAAAGAAGCTCAGACAGATTTTCAAGCTACTTCGTTCATGTTGGGGACCAGCCCAAATCTTTGGCTTGCTCTTTCTTTCCTGAAGCAGCTCACATACTCTTCCTTATACCCAGAACCTCCATGGGTAATTGATCTCCAGCCTATTAGAGGCTCCCTCAGCTTTTGGTGAGGAAGAGATTTGCAATCGCTCAGTGCAAAGGTAAGGTTTGGGCAGCTTGATGTTTCTGTTAAAACACTTGCTTTGATGTAGCTTTCTGGCTATTTCTGGTTTGTTTGCATCTTGCTGTTGAGCACTTTGCTTGGTATCTCTATCACGTGTTGCTTCACATACAGTAGTGCTTAGGGTGTTTGTAAGCTGCTTTGTTTGGAGAGAGGAAATGTGATGCAATTTAATTTCTGTTGCCCAAGCCCTGCTGTCCTAAGGGAAAGAGGGATCAATAGCTATGAGATTCTTGTTCATGGTGTGAAGCCCTTATGTGATAGTGGTTGGACTAAATTCTTTCTTGTGGTTTTACCTGAGCCTAAGTAATCATATTTTTCTTGCCCTCTCATCTTCCTTTGATTTTTTTCTTTCTGTTTCTCTGACATTTATTTCTTCCAACAAAACCCCATCAATGTTGCTCCAGCTCTGAACCTCTGCTGTTGTCCATTGCCACCTGAGCCCATGGAAGATACTACTTGTCTCCCAGCAGTCCAGCACAGTGAAGTACTAACTTCTGTCACTTTTCTGAATACAGGTTGAGGGTTATTCCCCACAACTATGCTCAGATTTGTTCTCCAAGGTGTTGTGCTGGAGGATAAATCAGCACTAGTGATTTGTGTAGTCATGCCATCCTGCCCCATTGGTGTTGGCAGTACTTTTCTAGTCCTGCACTAGAGGTCTAGCTAGGGTGCTGGGGACAAGGATTGCACATCTCATTTAGAGCTCATGTTAAAGGACCACACACTAAAGAATAAATTAATGAAAATCCTGCTCCTCTCCATTCCTCTAATCTGGTAAAGTCACAGGGAAATCTGCTTGCAAGGAAGTGTATTAAACAGCCTTTATGGGCAGTGACACAGAGCACAGTAAACCCCATGGCTGGGCCCCTGCAAGGACAGCTCTTTATTAGGAGGGACACTACAGAAATACCATCTTCTGTGTCCATACACAATACTGTAATAGGGTTAGCTCACAGTAAAAGTGTAATTAATGTCATGTAATAGAAAGATTTGCCATTTTCTCTAAGGACTTCCCCAGGCAGTTTTGGTGTGTCATTCAGTAATCTAAATTAAAACGACTCTGCCCATTCTCCAGTTTTTACCCCTTTTCTGCATGTGTCCTTGTTCCCAAAGATGTTTGTTGCAGGACGCCACTTCACCAGAGGGAGGTTTAGGAAGACATTATGTAATGATAGTGGTGATGCCTTTGCCCGTTGGGTGAGAAAGGAAACAATATGTAACTTGCTTGGAGTTATTCTTTCTCTCTCTTTAAATCTTTCACTAAGCATTTTCTTACCAGACTGCCATGTCTCTCATAATCCTTATCACTTGCTCTTGGAGATTACTGAAGAAACAATTATCCATGTCTCCTTCATTTATTCCACAAACAGCACTTCTACCTGAGGGAGGAATGTTAAGATGGTTTTATTGGCCAGTTTGCACATGTGCCTTCTAAAGGTTCTGTGCTGGGGCTATACCTAATTCTTATAGAAACTCTGACAGCAGGTGGTGTTTATAATTGCAGGAAAGCAGAGAGCACCATGGTCCCTAGGTCACCACCTGCCACTTCCATCCCTCCTGTCTCTCTTGTCTCACCTTGAGCACACAAGTGTATTGCTGGATTATTTGTGCCCCTTTAATGAGTACCCTCTGCAAAGCTTGCTGCAGTCAGCAGGAGAACTCAATGGTTTTCTTTTGGGACCAGTCCTGCTATGACCTGAGTTTTGACCTAGCTCAGCTAACTTAGCTGAAGAGGGTAAGAGTCTGCTTTTCCCAGAAGGTTACTGGGGACACCCTTGCTTTATGTCAAAGGTAGTAAGGCTCTTTGTGATGTCCATGCGTTGAAACCCCAAATTCCTGTGGATTCCAGGCTGAGCCTTCTCTTTTGAAGCCTGAACCCAGGCCAATGCCATCCCCACCACCATACACAGAAATCAGCATGTGCTTCCTTCCACTCTCAGTACCATCAACCTTGATACCAGGCTTTGCTGCAAGTAACCCTCCCTTTACAACTGCTTCCCTGCATTTCCTCACTTTCTCTATCTTTTACCAACCAGTAAAAGTCCTTCCAGACCAAAAATACTCCTCTCCCTCTACCCATATGGACCAGTGCTTCAGAGAGCATGTTTTTCTGTAGTGTGAGTGGAGAACAAGGAAAGGCTGGTTTGTGCCATCAGTCTTGTGTAAGACACTCAAGCTCAAATGTAACCGATTAAAATGTGACAAGCCTTTTTTTTTTGCTTTTTTTCTTTTTTTTTTAACCTTGTTTTTCCCCATCTGCTGTCTCAGTCTGGACAGTCTGGGAGCTCACCTCCATGATTTGCAGGGATTTTAGTTCTGGCCCTTCAACTGCAGTCATATGAACACTAGTCATCTAGGTAATTTAATGGAGTGTGTGATCCTCTTGCTATCACGTACTATAAAATCCCAAAGTGGCAGATCACCTGGTCACATGGCAGGCCCAGAAATATTGCCTGGCAATGCTGTTGCTCTGTTGCAGGCTCTCAATTAACACACAGTTTGATTTTCTCCATCTCACAGTCTATTGCCTAACCCTGACCTAGCGAGAGACAGCTGCAAATGGCTATTTGCATCAAAAGCTCCCCAGTCACTCCAGATTAGAGCGACCACATCTTTTCCCAGCTAATGAATTGCTCCCATCTGTGAAATTACTGCTACTCACTTTTGTTTTGTTTAAATCAAAACTGCAGGGCTCATGTGGCAGGCTGTCTGCTGCCTCCAGGTATCCAGCTCTCATGCCATGATGCCAAGTCGAAGGCAAGAGGGATCACTGCGGCTGTGGTTTTGTCACAGGTTGTTTGTCTGGACTTTGACAAGGAGCATACATAGAGCAGCCCTGGCCTTGCATGAACCATCCAAGCAGAGTGGGGCATGGCTTTAAGGACCTGATGGAGACCTGGGTCTTGCTGGCCTGTGATGAATCTGTGGAGATGCTTTCTGTGTAATGCTCTCCATGAGTCTGACCTATTGATTGTCAGGAGTCTCAATAAATTTAGATCACTGTTTTGTGTCTGCACTCCCTAAGCAGAGGTAGGACAATGATTAGCTGCAAAGATCAATAGGGAGGAGTCTTTTAATCGACCATGTAAAATGTATCCTTCATCACTGATGGTGTGTTAATTGGGATTTAATTCTTGAGGGGGCATTCTCCTGTCCCTCCCAGTTTTCTCTCTCCTCCTAAAGTCTCATTGAGAAATCCAGGGTAGCTTGAAAGTTAGAAAGATGAAGCATCTTTCAGCAGGTTTTGTTATTTTTGAAGTGTTATTCCCACTGTACCCTGTCCATCTCCACCCTGAAATAGCCATCTTCAACTTTCTAAAAAAGGCTTTTTCAGCGGTATTCAGTGACACAAGTATATTTAGCATTCTGTTGAATGTTGATGCATTTCTCAGACAAGGACTTGGTGCCTGACTGCTTGCTGGCAGCCACCAGAGACACACAGGTCTTTGAGATGCTGCTGAATGCCCAGAGAGACAGCCACACATTGACCCAGAAACCTGGGACATGGAGGGCACATGTATCCTGCAAAGAGCCTTCCCCACAGTTTATCTGCTGACTCTTGATGCTGTAGCTCTGCACCCTTAATTTTCACCTGCGGCTCAGACTTTGGGCAAGGAATAGGTGACAAATTCTTAGCCTTCCCCTGTGGTTTGGCCTCAGAGAGATTTAGGGACTAGCCTCCTGGATCAGTAGGACAGCCTAAAGGAGTAGTTTCTTTCCTTACTTCCTCAGGAAGTACAGTGCTTTTCTCAAAACACAGAGGTCTGATGGAAACTTTCTTTTTTATAAGCTTGTAAGATACAATTTCTTTCTAGGTAGATTTTCAGACCAGTGGCTTATCCCAGCAATAAAACATCTATTTCAGAGTAAATCTCGTTGAGTCGGTGCAATAAGAACAAAGACAAATGTGGGAAGAGAAGGGTATGATATGAACCTCACCATAGGTTCTACAATGCCATAATAGCTGTTTTGCTATTTTGGCCACTCCAGCAAAGTCTGTAGTTCTGTCAGTCTGCTCCTCATGAATAAATTCAGGAGTAGTATCTGTCATCACAGGTCTCACCCCCATAGCGAAAAAACTTCTAATTCTTTAGTTTCCTTTGGGACTTTCCAGTTCCAGCCTTGATGAAACAAATCCTGTCACAGGCTGGAAGATGGAATCAGCAACAACCCAGCTAAAAGCATTGGCATTTCTTCTTATTGTAAATTCTTTAATCTCTTTTAACAGATGACCTCTCTAGGGCTATTGTATTACCTTCCTGCTAGACTCCTGACAGGTCTTCTATTTAACTAAACTAATAAATATGCATATTTGCAAAATATATTTCAGTTATCCAGAATAACTCTACAGGGTATTTGTTACTCTGTAACTAGCTTACAATTAATATTGAAAATTATTGCAGGCTGTGCGATTGTATGGAGATATAAAATTCTTGGATAAAGCATTCATAAAATTTGGTTTTTGTAGTTAAATGGAATAATTAGTAAATATTCATACACAGATCCTGAATTCCTTCATGCTGCAAAGTATTTTGGGGAATGGATGAGTAAAGCAAAGCAGCAAAAGGAGTCTCTGTCACCCCAAGCACAGTCATCTTCCATGTGTTCAAGGAGGACCTGTGGTGGGAACCAAACCCAGCTGTGTGCCCCATCTCCATGGCTCAGCTGCCTTTCTTAGCAGCATGTCTCTCTCCTCAGGCTTGTGAAAGAGCTGGTTGCAGTTTGACAGTGCTGGGACAGTGGGAGCAGAGACTGTACCAGTGATCCCATTAGCAGTGCCAAATCTGTGCGAGGGACCAGAGGCTTAGGGAGAAACCTGAGCACTTGCTAATTTCTGGCACAGGGCAGCTCTGTGTGGAGGCTTCTTGATGTTGACATTGTGTCCTCTCATTTGGAGGGAGGCCTGGTAGTGAGTTCCTCAGACCTGTCTTTTCACTGCACAGCTATTGCATGTCAGCTGCCAGAGAAAAGTTTCTCTTCAAGACCCTTTCCCTAAGGGAAGGGCTTGAGAGGGAGCAGTTGAGGTTTTTCTAATGCTTTCTTCTGTGATGGGATTAAGTGGGACCTGCTCCTTTAAAAAGTGTCCCCTTCCCCATCATCCTCCCTCCTTCCAATTACAGCACTAATTTCAGTAATGGAGCATTAATGGAGTAATGGACTGCTGAAGCTGGCCTGAAGGAACTGTAGTGCTCAGCACAAATTGAGTAAATAAACCATATATTAGATTTCTAAACAATACTTTTAGTCTAATCCCCAGGGAAAGAGAGTTGTCAAGACTTACTTAAGTCAACCCAGCAAAACGTATGCAAAAGATCCACCCATTCATACCCCGGAAAATGGCACCAGTGGCCTGAAGCATCAGCGAATCTCTCACATAAATCTCTCCTACCCTGACAGAGAGAGCTTTGTGTTGTTTCCTTCTCCCAATTCCTCTTCTTTGATTTATTTACCAATAAGCAGCTTTGTGCCTGTTTTCATTTGTGTCCTGCTAGAGAGCTGTCCATGTATGTTGATAGAGAATGACTTGCAATTTTAAGGAGACTTATCATGGAGCCATACAAAGTGATGGATGAGAGTAGTGCCCTAAACCATTTTCAGTCTGGGAAAGTCCTGATTATTTTTTTCTTTCAAAAGCAGAAGCCCTCTGTCAATATTTTTATTACTGTATTTTAAAAATAGGCTTTGCACTACCTTAGCAAAGTAAATAGGAATGAGTAATGAAGTACTGACTACCCAGATTTACCCCACTTGCATCAGGGTGACTAATTGTAATTTAGTTACCTTTGAACATGTACGCTGCAGTTGAGGCTTTCCTAGGCAGTGTGCAAACAAGGTGAGAGCCAAACACAGAAGGCGGGGACTAGGAAGCAAGACAAAGGCACAGAGTAGCAAAATGACCTTTCCACATCACTCCCCAGGTCAGTTGATGAACCAGAAAAAAAAAAATGTGACTCAGATCAATGCCATGTCTTTAGCAAACTTTTGCATCTTGACAGAGCAATCATGAGAAGCCATAATTCCTACAGGGCAGCATTTTGTGGGTGTTCAACATCCCACAAGATGATTATTTACTTTCTATGAGCTTCAGTGTGATCTGAGAGCAATCTTTTGAGCCTTTGTGGCAGAAACAAGCAGGGGTTTTTCTGCTTTTATTTCGTCTTAACCCTGAGGCAGTCAAGAGAGAGTGAAGACGGCTCTAGATCTAGTTTATAGGTTTATTCAGATTTCCTTTGCTAAGAATAAGATAAACAATAGCATCTTTAGCCTGATTTGAAAGACAGAAGATTGGTTTAGTCCTGTAATCAGACTGGAGTTGGGGTCTGTACTGCAGCATTTTATAAGGGGCAGTTTTACACAGACATCATTAATCTGCTTCAGATGTCTGACACTTAGAGCTTGGGTATATTAAAATCAGTACCTCACTTAACCTCGGGATATAATGTGAAAGAATCAAAATCCACGGATGTACACCAGACCAAGATGAAGTAGTGTCTCTCAGGGTATAACACAGTGCCACTTGTGTTCTTTATTTTTTATTGGGGGTAATTTTGTATGATAGGTAAAAGAGAAAGTATGCACACTGCGTTCGTAATAACAGTCTAGCAAACTGGACCATAAAATCCTGAATTCTGCTTTTACAACTGGCCACAATAGGTAATTTGGGCATGCTCTAAGTGTATAAAGGAATAGCATTTTTTTTTCTTGTCTGTGTGGGAGGATTAACATATTACTCTGAGAGTAATTTTTTAGGCACAAAATCAAGCAAGTTTCCAGGACTGATGAGTTTATCACTGAACACTCACAGCCAGGAATATAGATTGAAGAGCTTGCAAGGTGTCTGTTGAACATTTGAAATGGTATGCAAGTCTCACGTTTTAAGAAATAGACTTTATAATGCTTCCATTGAACTCCTGGGCTTAATGTTTTCACAACATTAATGCTCTTGAATCCAATCAGACAGCTGAGCTCCTCCCTCAGAACCATAGTCTTCCAAGAGGAACCGCTCTAGCTTATCCAGCTTGACAAATTGCTGAACCTGCAAACTTCAGACCCTCCTTTTACAAGGCCTGCATTTCTCTCCTTCCTCAGCATGAATTCCTGGAGAATGCTGGTAGTGCACAGCCCTTCATCCCTCCTTAATACATTTCTTACTCCTCCCCGGCAATTCTCCCATCCTTTTCCTTGCCACTCCAAAGTTCAAGAAATCCATTTCCCTTTTCTAATTCTACCAGTTCCACAACTGTGTCTAGTTACTTCTCTGCTGCCCGTCATCGCATCCCACTGCTTTCTACCCTAACCTGCAAGCCTTGCTCTTATGAGTCCCTGCCCTGGATGCCACTTGATCCTGCCTTGGTTTTCTTCATTTTGACTCTGACCTCACCTGTTTGCAAACACTATTTGGTGTTTTCTTCTACCAAAATTTCAAGCTGCCTCTTGAAAGCTTGCAGGCCTTAAAGCTGCACTGTACAAGCAAAGGTGCAACATATGCAGCATACTTCCTCTTTGATAATATTCTCAGGAGTAACAAGGACCACCTTGATAGAGACTTTCAGCAAATATGTGCTTAACCTCAGACATCTGCCATGGAAACTTCATCCTGAAGTTTTGCAAGGCAGATGAAAATAAAATTTTGTGATGAAAAGGGTCAGGGAGCTTAAATAGCAGACTGTTGCTTGGTGGTTAGTTCTTTGGCAATTGGACCTCACAGAGCTGCCAGCTTTTCAGCCTCGTGCACAGAAATTAGAGTGTGCATAACAACCTGATTAAATGAATATGAATGGACTTTTTCAATGAGAGGGATTCCAGAAAAAACTATCCTACATACACCTATAAATTCTGAGCTATTAAATTGCTGCTCTTGTTTTCAAAACCTTTGTAATGTGGCTACACACACTGGTGAGATGACAAAATGATGGCTGGAGAGTCCAGCTTTTCCACTCTGTTTCCTATGCTCAGGAAGTGAAGGCAACAGGGTTGTTGAGAAGAACCAGTTGTAGAGGATGTTTTTTTGACATGACAATTTGTTTGGTGGACCTGATCTAGAGCTGTCTGACATAACTGGGATATAAGGAAAGACAGCCTTCTGTCTTTTCCCTGTCAAGCACTGTTTGCACTCAGATGGCCATTTGGAAGGTCATTCTGTTATGTTTTTATTTTGCTTTGTGATATGGGGCTTTAAGTAATTGCCAGGAAAAATACAGTTGTATCTAAAGGGTGGCTGATGGGTTTTTAGGGTATTTTCCTTGGTTTGGTTTGGTTTTTTTTCCCTGAGAATTTGTAGGTATTTTGTGAAACGCTCTGGGTGCTACTGGAGTTTTCCTTTCCACCACTCTATTTCTAAATATTGTTAAAGACTTAATTACTTCTAGCTTATCTAAATTATCTTTCATATAATCCTTGTTTTCCTATCCAAAGCCGTGTTGTCATGTCACCTGCACTGTTGTCATGTCACTCCTGTCGTCAAAGATAAAAACAACTGCATTATCAAAGAATTTTTTCTTCCTTCTGAGAGTTTCTCTCCAGTGGAGAACGTGGAAAACATCTAAAAGATTTTTATGCAAGGTGAGTGGTGTTTTTGTTGTGTTCTAGCATGTCTGGAAGAGGAGACCAGAAGTAAGATACTCAATATGCCTGATCTGGTGCAATGCTTTCTTGTATTAGGGGAATAATCTTTCAGACACCTCATGGGAGCTGTTTACCTTGACCTCTTGGGTAGTTGGTATCATTCCTGTGGGAATGTTTGGATGGAAAAAAATTTGTTACATGTGTGTGTATTCATTTTCACCCTTCTTCTACTCCTAAAATGGAAAATTTGTCAAGAAATAGATATTCCCCCAAAAGAAATCCATTGGAACACAAACCTCCTACAAAAATTTGCAGTAAATCTTTAACAGGTTTGTAGCAAGCCTACCTTTACCACTGTGACTAGAACTGTGCTCGAGGTTGTCTCCCTCCGAGCCTCATTCTGGACATAGATTGCTGTTGGGTTTATTTCACTTGTCCCAGCAGAAATTCAGGGTGCACAGGAAATTTGTTTTTCCAAGACTAGATGGGCCATGTTAAAGGAGGAGGAAGAAAAGAGAGGGTATGGTTTTTAATATGGGGCAGTGTCTTCTCTGCCACCTTGGCTGGAGTGGTGGCCCCTATCAGGAGGACACCTCCTAAAGAGACAGCCTGTATTAGTGCTGGCTGCCAACCTGAAAAAAAACCCATGGTGCTGGCCAGCTTTGCCTGCTGCTCCCCTTGCTCCTCTGGTCCCTGCCAACCAGGTTGCTAAGACCAGGAAAAGCCATTGGGTAGGTGACAAGAGCCAAAGAATTTGCTGAATGTGTTGGGATTGATAGCAGCTGCCCCTTGCCAATTGCATTCCTCTGCTGCAGGACGGATGCACAGAATACATCCCAGACCTTCCTCCCAGCAGGATATAAGCTCTGGAGCCCTCCATGGAGTGTATCCTTTTCCCCACATGGTGTGAAATTGTTTTTTATAGCCCAGTGGCTATGGGCATCTGGTAGATTTTTATTTTTCATTATTGAAGAATTTTTGATAAGCTTGCATTTAGGCTTGGTTTCCCAGTAGGTAGCAGAGATTTGTAGGGTTGTAATTACTGGGTCTGGCTCTCACTGAGGTATGGAACAAAAAACTGGGTTGTGGCAAAGGGAAAGGAGGACATTAAGGTACACAATCCCACAAAAGGTGCAGTGCAGTTTTCTCCCACCCCAGATGGCTGCGTGGCAGTGGGCCATGTAAGGTGCAAGCCCAGCAGGGGAAAGACGATGCTGAAGAATGTGCCGTTACGTATTTCCTCAGGTTTTCCCTCCTTGGCAGAGCTGCACGAGGACCACAGACTTGGCAGTCATAATGCAGCTGTCTTCCCCTGCAGCTCTCCAGGGACCTTCCCTGGCACTTTGCCCAGCTCTGGGCACCAGGTGCTGTGGTGGGGAGAAGAGCTCTTCCAAAGAAACTTTGGGTGTACTGTGCAGCCCTGTGGAGTGCAATGCAAAGGTCCCCAAGTGACTTTTTACGACACTGGGAGATGGAGATAATTCATCCTCCTCTTACCAGCCCTAATTAATCAGGCACAGCATTGCACCTGCAGAAACATTGCTTCCAGGGCTGGAGTGAGAGCCCCTGCACTATGTCGAGTGTCCAAATAGGTAGACACCTCTGCTTTATGCTGCAGAGGTTCTCTAACTTTGCACAGATTGGGCAGGTTTGAGACCTGAAGTAAAGGCACAGCAAGATCCTGTCATCATAAGAACAGTGTTTATGGACTTCAGATTCTCAAGTTTCACAGGGATTTTGGGCATTTTTAAAAATTCTTTTGAAAATATCCCCAATGTCTGCATGGGATAAGCTTCCAAAATACAACAAGCTAGAAGAAACTTGAAAATCTTCCTCAGCTGCTGTTGTGGTTCCTTATGCAAAACTCATTTAAGCCCAAATCCCAAAGGAGAAGTTGTACATGGAGTCTCATGGTGTACCTTGCATAGTCTGTGTGTATGGCTACCTCTGTCCCAAAAATACTTTTTAAAATTACTGGACACCAGGAAATAAGCAGTTCAGAGATGTTTAAGCCTTATAGGTTTCATGGCAATAAATATCTGGTTAGAGAATAGACAAGCTATTCATGCCCCAGCTGAGGAAAATGGAGAAGTCAACCCATCATAAACACCAGAGTTTTCAAAAGTGCATACATCCCTGGCTTTAAGAACCATTTCAGTAAACATTTTCTGTATATTAAAAACAAAAATATTTAACTTGCAAGCTGCAAACTTTAGAAAGCCAGTTCTCTTTTGTACCAGTGTTTGCAGGGCTATAACTTCCAAAGACACTGGCTCCCAGAAAACCCCATGCACTTTGATCCATCAGTAACACCTATGAATTTCCATCTCCTTTTTGGAATCTGCAATGAATGAGGCTGTGGCCGTGCATTGAAAAAGACAGGAAGGTCCCTCTTCCATTATGTTGCCTTTTCTTTTTCCTCCTGGTTGAAATGTAAGCCACTGATTAAGAGTGCTCTTCAGTCACAGTACTTGTTTGCCTGAAATCCCTTCTGAAAATGATGCCTTTTGTTCAATATTGTTATTGAGTTTCTGCTGTGATATATAAAGTACTTTCCATCCTTCTGCTCAGGCAATGGGGAGAAATTTATAGTTTGTGGAAGCTGTTTATTGTCAGTGCTGTTTTCTGTGGGTTGGGATAGGGGAAAGAGCCAACAACACCAAAGATCTCAGAGGTAATGCTATGGGAACACAGTACAAGTTCTCACTTTTCTTCACCTTTCTCACTTTCTTCCTTTCCCCATTTCTTCTCCATTTGCACTATCCAGCACATCTAACCTCTTCCTCTTCCATCAATATTGCTTCTGGCTCTTGCCCTCCTTTTGAAAGCCCTTTGGGGACCTCGGTTTTGCCGTGTATCTGTTGTGCTCGAATGCTACAGGGTGCTGTTGAATTGCAAACACTTCCATGCTCTGCCACAGGTGCAGGGAGACAGCATCTTTCAGAACAGGACCATACTCCCAACACACTGCTAACCACTGGCAGTGAAGAGGCAGAAGAGGCAGGTGAGTTAGGAACTTTTAAATCTCATTTGCCAAGATTTTTCTTTCCCCACTGAGGATCCAGCCCAGAACTGGTTTTTGAAGGAATTACGTTGTTTTATGAAGTTATCTTTTGTGGATATCTGTGGACCACGAAGGTGGACATAAAGTGTTTTCTTGATCTATCACCCTTCTGCATCACACAAGTAGAAATGTCTGTGATTTTTTTTATCATAGATGTCTTTTTATAGAGGTCCATGTGTTGATCACATGTTGAACATAATTTAGATGTTTGGATCTTTGCAGTCTGGAAAAAAAAAGGCCAACATTTAGCTGGAAAAGTCAGGCACTTGGGAAGCAGGAATGGAATGGCTCATAGGGAGGGGAGAGGAGGCAACTGAGGCAAGGGGAGCCCTTGGAGAGTGGTCCTCAAACCGCGACGTGTATTTGTCTTTGATGCTGGCAGAGCTGTACAGGCTCTACAGGAAGCTCTGCACTGCTGGAGGACTGCTTTCAGCTGAGACACTGGACCCAGGTCCTATTTTTCCTGGCTCTGGTGACTGTCCAGGAGGAAGTGAGAGATCCTATGACACTTTTGGAAGAAAAGGACATGATCCCAGTGCTGTGGATAAAATTTCCTGTCTGGCAATAAAATGTATTCAGCTCTGTGGATGGTATTAACAGGTGCCAACATCAGGCTCTACAGGCTGTTTGTTAAAGCTGCAATAGCCCTCAGCTGGTCTAAGTCAGGAGAGCTACTTAGATGGTGTCACTGAAGGAAAATTTCCCTCTTCCTTTGCTTGGAAATTATTTTTTTTTCCTTTTTGGTTCTAACATAAGTTTGGCTAAGCATAAAAAATTAATTATATCATTTAAACCTGCTTTTTAAGAGTTATGAGATGAAACTAGTTTGGTACAAAAAAAAAAAGGTTGTATGCAAGCAATTGAACGTAGCCTGTCTAGTGACATACATTCCTAGAAAGGTAATGTAGAACACCTAAAGCTAAGAAATTTTCTGGTGTGCAAACAGAAAAAGTCTTCGAGACTGACAGAAATAAATACGTTGAGAATCCAGTTACCAATGACTATCCTTGAAAGAAGAATCATGATTAAGGGAAGGGGGAGGGGCAGAGGGGCGAGTGCAAGTGTCTGTGTCTGTGCAACTTGATTTGTTGATTAGCATTTAAAGCATTTTGATACCACAGGTAAAGGTCAGTCCATTGTTGTGTTTTTCCCTTTTGCAATTAGCTGTAGGCGATTTGTATGGAGCACAAAACATGAATAGCATCTCTTGAAATTAATACTGAGGTGGGTGGAAAGGAAGAACAAGAGAAACAAGCAGAAACTTATTTAACAGGGCTGGTTGTTGAACGGTGGCAACGCGGCTTGACTCAGAGCATTACTGCTTTTAGCACATGATTTATTGCTAATGCCCCTTCCCATGACTGGCCTTCAGCCTTTGATGTCAGTCAGCTCTGAATTAATTACTTCATAATGCAAAGTGAAAGTGCAGCAGGTTTGGTTTATTCCCCGTTGCTTCCTGAAGTTGTTGTGTTAACTTGCCTCGTCAGTGTTTGCTCGCTCTCTTACCCTCCCGCAAAGCACCTTCTCATTTGTAAATCCAAAAAGCTGGCAGGGTTGTGTGCACCCGTTGTGTTGCCTTGTAATAAATGGAGCCTTTTAGCCAGGGCAAGCGAGACTGATGTAGGAATGCAGGAGATCATATCTTGGGGGGGAAATCAATATTAAGATGTACAATTGCTCCCATGGTATTGAAAGAATTAGTTGATCTACATGCCAAATGACAGCCCCCTTGATAACAGGGATTATGTGTCCTGTCTTTCCAGGCTGTGCTCCATTGGGGCTGCTCTCCGGGTCCCTCAGGCAGAGATAATCTAATTAGTACAACAAAGACCAGGTCGATTTAAAAAAATAAAGGGCGGGAGCGGGGAGCAAAGGAGGGGCATGTCAGCGAGAAGCAGTCTTTGGAAAAAGTTGCTGAGGGAGCGGAAAACTGGGAATACAAGTTAACCATCAGTTTGGCTCCACAGACCCTGGAAATTCAGAACCACCGGACTATTACCAGAAAAACCCCAAATTAGCAAGTGCTTAAAGCCTTCAAAATCACTCATTTAATCATGCTGAGAAAACCAGGAGGTGTTGGGCTGAGCAGAAAGGTGATGGCTTGGACCCAGAGCTGTTTATCCACTGCAGAGTCGTAAGACAGACACCTGCTGCAAAAGCGGCTTGTGGAAAAGTGCTTTACCACAGAAAAACCCAACAACCCAGGAACAAACAAAGAATCCTACACTTTTTCCCTTCACTAAATTATGCTTATGTGTAGACCTTGTTTTTTTTCTTTTTGGCTGGGACTTGGGCAATGAATCTGCATTACCCATGCTAAGCACGAGGTGAATCATTTTCCAGAGGACAAGGTGAGGTTTCAAGAGGCCTCTCTGAGTGGAGCACTGGTCTCCATCTGCCACAGTCACACCAAGGCTAATGCACCCCACCACCAACTGTGCATGGGTGAGTGATTCTGAGACTCTAAGTTTCAGAGTTGCTTTAAACTTAAGGGCTAAGTGTCAGCAGTCCACTCTAAACCCAGTATCCAGCCAGCTTAGTTGGAATAAGAGCTGGGCTTTCCCTCCTCGGTGCAACTGTGATATTGGCTTTTGCAGGTGCTGTGTCTGTTTGATTAGTGCATCCTATCAGTCCCTCAGCATAAAGACCCCCTGGCAGCTTTTGGTGAGACCCAGATGAGCGGATGTGGGAGTGGGTACTTCCTCAGTGGGTGTAACTGACCTGGATTCCGAATAAATGGTGATGGCATAGAAGAGAGTTACTCATGTCTGACAGTGGGCTTGCACATGATATTTTTTGGTGACTTTTTGACAACAGGTGTTAGTACCCAAATATTTCAGTCTTGATTTTGTTTTTAGACAGAGAATCTTGATCTCTGCATAGAGTTCGTGCAAGGCAAACACCACAGCCCTGGGCTTTTGCAGTTCATTCCCAACCTTGTTTTAAGGGTGGATCCTGGATATATCCTGTCTTTTATGAGGATGTTCCTGAAGTTTAATTTAATTCATTACCAACACACCTGAAGTGCTTTGGCGGTTGGATCTAGGATTTTAATGCAGTTCTCCCTCCAAGGCAAATATTGCAATTGCTCAGCCATGCAAATAGGTGCAGGCGTCTTCAGGCTGTATAATCTGA
Source organism: Cettia cetti (assembly GCA_013401135.1). NCBI lineage: Eukaryota > Metazoa > Chordata > Aves > Passeriformes > Sylviidae > Cettia > Cettia cetti. The sequence goes on along the minus strand of VZUI01064898.1, from coordinate 107,947 downwards.
TATACTTAGGGGACTGGATGGCTGAAGGAAGGCTCACTCACATCTGGAAGTTGCTTTTTTCCTAAGATCATGAGCACAAGGAGTTCAGGCATTCTTGCACAGCTCCCCACTGACCCTTGAGTTCATGTCATCAGACCCAATCTTGTTGTCTTGGCAAATATTCACACAAATAAGAGAACTCTAACAATGGGACCTTTCTTTTCTTAGCTTTCCTCTCCCTCTCCTCTTGTCCCTTGCTGCCTCTCTCTCCTACACTGGAGATAGAAAATTTGGAGACAGCAAGGATGAGATCACTACTTTGCGAGGAGTGACAAGAAAACTGGCTGCATGATTTGGAGCTCTGCATAGCATTTTCCCAGGAGCAGATCTGATATTATTTCCCTATCCACAACTGCACAGAGACATCAGCACTTTGGAGACAGTGCTTGCCAGTTGCTTGGGGTAAGACTGTAGATAAGGCCCAGAGATGAGGAGCCATCAAAACATGAATGTCTAGCACAGATTTTGCATTCCTGGCTTTGCTGTATTTACTTACTTAAATCACCCAAGCTTATAAGCCATAGTTCACAAGGCATAGAGTCATTACCCATTCCAGGGAAATGAGCAGCCATTTGGGGGATACTGTGTGGGTTCACACTGCACTTTGCTTGAGTTGTGAATATAGATAGATGAATTTTTAAACAGTTTTTAGATTGCACAATTCTTTAGTAAAAAAGTTATACTGAGACATTGGAACTGAGAGGCTTCAGATTCCTATGGATTCCTGCATCAGTGCTGCTTCAAAGCCTAACTTCAGGTTACTCCCCACGTACACTTGCTAGGATGTTTCCTTTCCCAATACAGTACTTTTGTGTTCACCTGGACCATCGGGAAAAAGCCCACATCACCACACCTGAGCTCTTGCCAGCTGGCAGGCGGGCCTGTCTGTGGGCTCCTGGATGGCAGGGCAGCCCCAAAACACCCAGGTGTCTCCTGGGTTTATGTTATAGCTCATCCTTCAGCAGAGGTGCTGAGTATATGCCCCCTTTGTTCCTCTAGGCACAGTTTTCACCAGAACTGCAGGAATTTCCTGCACTGACCGTCTGGACCCAGACATGTTTTTGCAAGTGTGTGCTCTTTATTTTCACAGAAATAGAATAAAAAACAAACCAGAAGAAGGAAATTCAATAAAAATTACATTTGGTAGACCCAGAAAAAAGTAGAGTTTTTTAAAGAAAGACTACCATTTAAAAGCCCAGATGCAGACATTCCTTACTATCCCACTCCCACTGAAAAAATTGAAATCACCTAGGACTCAGTTCTTCATATGCATGTGGTTTGTTTTCCTTTATTAAAATCAATGACAAGAAGTCTGTCAGGGATTTTCTCAAGCATCTTGTATAATAATCTACAATAACTTTGCTCACAATATATTTTCTAGTACTCTGTTAACATTTTGGTTTCTAAGGCTTAGGAGGCCTTGGGACCACTTTTTGTTTGATATTTTGCCTACCATGCATACCACATGTCTAGCTGGAAATTCAATGTACTATTGCTACAGAACAAGAACTCCTGCCTTGGTATGGGGTGCTATGGCATTCATATCTCTTGGAGAGGCACCTTCTTTTGCATAATCAGAGTAAAATGTGGGCTGCTACATATTCAAGTAAGCACCTGTATCAGCTGAGGGCAAAACATTTCACTTCACCTGTTTCTCTTTCTATAAAACCTTGCACTTTGATGTGTGATGCTTTCTCCTGAAGGATTCTGCATCAACATACTGTACAACTGCTCCTTTGCATGTTCCAAGTTTAGTTCCTTGCTTTGGCAGACAGTGTAACTCTTGATACAAGCTGCAGTAAATTACCATGTTATTTAACAATTACTTACAATGCATTCCCTGATCATTTGGTGCCTTGGGATATTGTGCCTAATTGCAGGTTTAACAAAAACATATTGTGGTCATTATGTCATTATGCTATGAGAGTATAAAGAGCAAAATAGAGCAAATCAGATAAAGTTGAGTGAGACTTAGCTGTCTGCATGGGAATGTTAGGAACAGTGTCTCTCACCCTTGAAGGCTGCAAAGATAATTTCATGACTACTAAGTAGTAGTTGCTTTAAAAAAATCTATTAGGCAACGTCTCCACTCTCAGGGGAAATGTCTATCAGCAAAACTGATTAGAGATAAGGGTAAGCAGATGTCAAAACAGAAGACCACCAAAGAACTGAGGTCCTAAAGTGAATGGGGAGAGATCCAGAAAGTATTAAATGTAGGGTGGATTGCCCTGCCGTGAGTGGGGGACAATCCTGCCCTTCTTTCAGCTCCAGAAAGAGTTTTGCTGAAAACAAAATTGCATTATTTATCTTATATGGGAGAAGTCTGTTTTTCTGGGTGAATTTATATGTGTGCTTGTGGTTTGCTGTTTTGGGTTGTTTTTTTCTTCCCACAAGTTGCTTTTTTAACCTTAGGTGTGAATGAAAATTAGAAATGTTAGGGAGAGCAAAGAACTGTGAGAGGATGTGCTGCAGAATTTCTTGCTTTTTCTGTAACCATATAAGAGCCAAATTTAAATGATCTCTTTCTGTAGAAAGTACTTCTCCATAATACTAAGTTTTGCCACAGTTTTCACCCAAATTAACTCTCAAGTTATAGGACTATATAAGGGTTAAAAAAAAAGCCAGTAAAAAAGGTTTTATTGAAACTTCCATTGTGGGAATAGATATGTGAATTTCAGTTGTTACTGATAGAAAGATAGAAAGGGATAGAAAATATAGGCATTTAGGTGGGAATTCAAGGGAATAGATAATTTTATAGGTCAAAAATAATTTTATATATCTTTTTTTTCTGTGGGTGGACATGAAATTATTAATAGTGTTTCACACCCACGCTACTTGTCCTTAACTTCATAAATGTAACTTCGTGCTGGCCTCTCTCCCCTTGTCCTTCCCTGCCAGCCCGAGAGGACACAAAGCACTGCTCTGCCACTCCTTTTTCAGAGACATGCTCACATGCATTAATGGGGCTTCAGGCAACCAAGCTAATGGAACAGCCACTTCTGCATCACCATGCAAGGCCTGTGGGAAGGTTTTTCATAGACTCACAGAATGGTTTGGGTTGGAAGGGACCTTGCAGATCACTTTGATCCAACCCCCTCTGCCACGGGCAGGGACACCTCCCACTAGACCAGATTGCTCAAAGCTCAATCCAACCTGGCTTTTTAACATTCAGCTTTGCTTCTCCATCTCAAAAAGAGATGAGACTTTTGTGTCAGTCTTCTTCATTTCTAAAGCACTCAGGAGTGCTCCTTTTAGCCAAGTTCTCAGCTAGACAGCCCCCCAGCCAAAAGCTGGAATTGCTTAGGGCTGGGTCCAGTCCTTTTTGTGCATATTTGAACATATTTGAACATATTGAGCTTTTTATTTTCCTATTATTAGAGTAGCTCAGTTGCTGATTGGGTCTCCCAGCTCTCTGTGGAATATGGTACCTGACATCTCCAAGGCCTCCTGGATGGGCCAGGCAGGCAGTGCCAGGGCTGGAGGAGAGCCTGCCACATGCCAGGCTGCCCTTGGTGCAGACATTGAACTGACTGCATACTCTTGCTGAGATGGGACAAATGCTGTGCACACACGAGATCTGCTGGGAGGCAAGTGGGGAGAAGGATACATGTGGGGAAAACTGGAAACAGGGGAGCCCTAGATTAAAAAGATGCTTCATGATAAGTTTTTTGTGTGACTGATACTTCAGGGAGATCTGTGCTTACAAGTACTTGTAAGTGACTTGTAGCTACATCGTTGTCCCCAGGCAGGAGGGGTTTTGCACAGTTGGCTTCCATGCCTGAGTCCCTCCACTCCTGTTTGTGCTCATCACTGAAGCAGGACTTCGTTATCTGATTTGTGGGATGTTGGAAGAACTGAGACTTGTTTGGTGGTCCTGCTCCCCTCCCATATGAACCTCTGACTGCTTCCCACCACCATTGCTTGCAGAGGGTGTGTTATCCTTACCCACCTAGCCTGTCACACATCTGCCATCGTGTTTGTTCTGAAGAGCACCAGGAAGATGAGCAACAGACCAGGCAAGTCCTCACCACCAGAGGTAACCATATATATCCAGGCTTTCCCCTTTAGCTTTACCATGAAAGGAACTGAAAAAAGCTTGGAAAATCCCAGGCAGATGATCTGTGAACTTTGACAGGAGAATCAAACCTTCCAGATGGAATATCTGCCTTGTTTTGCTAAAAGAAGGGCTAAGTAAAAACAGGGTATTATTTATCCTGAAGCACATTTTGCCTCTTCTGCCAGTGCTTTGCAACAAGTCAGGGTGAATAAAAGTGGCTGCCCTTCCTGGATCAGTCTGTACCTCACTTCTGCAGCAACACAGAACTTGTTTGCTGCTCTGATATTTCTCAGGTCTTTTTTGAACTGGTAATTTGGGTTTGGTTCAGCTTCTTGTTGTCTAAGAGCTGGACCTGGGTTTCAGTGTGTCTCTAGAAGCCAGATTCCTTCAGCCTTCCAATATCCATGCTTCCAGAGCCATGCTGCCACAACAGAACATGTAACTTGTCTCCACAACATCTTCTAAGAAACTGGTTTTCAGAACACAAGTTATCCCTATCCCTCTGTGTCTCATGCAAAGTCAGGGAGAAGCTGTCCCATCCCCAAGGCACAATCTTTGGGTATTTCTGGCCTTTTGAAGGAAAAAATGCCAACAAAAGTAGTAGGGGGAAAATGTGCAAGCTATAATTGGGTTTTGATTCATTTGTTGATGTTTTTCTACACAAAAATGCAGAGCTTCATCCCTGCTGCTGTTAGCACGAAAAGAGAAACTGAAAGCCACAGTAGATTTGCTTCATTGGATCCCATAATACATCATTCAAAAGGTGAGTTGCAAACAGTGGTTCTAATCTTATAACATTAACCCCTGCCACTCCTCCCCCCATAATCCCAGCCACTTCAAAAAAAATCTATCTTCTTGTCAAATACGAGATTTTTTTATTGATGTGATATATCCAGCAGTGAAATGGATTTCCCGTTTTACAAGGTATGACAATTTTTGCTATGAAATATTTCCATTACAGGAGGGTTTGATTGATTTGGGAAGTGTCTTAGATAGTAACAAGCTGGTCAAGAATAAATTTGCCTGAACATTTACGTAGAGAGCTGTTTCTAAGTGGGCTAGTGCCGTTCCTAATAAGATTGTGCAGTGTTTGGACAAGTTGCTTCTTGTGAAACAACTGTAATATTATATCATTTTTATGTCCCTCAATTTGGCAAATACTCATGTTTTTCACTTTTCCTTCTGGGAGGACTTGTCCATATGACCTGAAAAACTTTTGTCTTTCTTAATGACTCGAGTTGAAAGCAAACAGTAATGGCTTGTGCCAAATACTGATCTGATCCTGGAAAAGGCTGGCCAGCTGTGGGCTGCTCTGAGTGGAAGATGTACAAGGTTCAAACTGCCCTTTGATCAGGCTTCATCACTTCCTGTCTTATTTGAGAGTCAGAGATCTGCCTTCCATGGGGAAAGTTGAACTGTGCTGCTCTGCTTCTCTTTTGTGTGCTTTGTCCTGAGCTCTTCCCTATGCACCTGCTCCTCCAGCAGTTGCCAGATAAATAATATGTTGCTTATTCCAACTTTTTTGTACAAGTGGAGAAAAATGCATTACTGAAGTGAGTTTCTCTGTCAAATGCTGCACAGGGTGCTTCACCCACAGATATGACCTCTGTGCTGAGTTGTGAGGTATCCTTTCTTTTAAGCAATGCCCACTCAGGTGGAGAGCGGACTCAGTGAAGTGGGATTGCTAGACAAGTCACCACAAAGGCATGGCCTCAAAGACTCTCTGTGGAGAATGCTGCTCACTCGTAAACATGAGAGGGTTTTCTTCTGTATAATGCTAGGTCTGGAGAGCCAGGCATCTCTCTTCCACCTTTCTGCCTCTGGTTTTGCCCAGAATGAAAGTCTATCTCCATCACCCGTGTTGTTGCCGTAGTATTTTCAACTAGTCTCTAAAGTAAGTCCCATGCAGAGCTGTTGCAGATCTTCAGGTCCAGCCTGAAATGCAGAATGGCAGTGGCATTTCTCGAGACACCCCATGATGTGTCCATGACACCCACATCAGTTTTCCCATTTTGCCCAGGGAGACAGACCCAGAGTGAGCAGGATTGAGGCCAGGTCCCCAAGCCAAACTCCCATCCCCTGCCTGCTTGACCCTGCTCAACAGGACCTGGGAGACCCCACCTCTTGGTGCCACTGGGGCTCATCACCCCCTCTGTGTTTCGGATGACCAGCTCTGTGTGCGTGTAGCCCATGAGCGATGGGTGTGGTCGTACGGGCACAGCCGCGATGGCTCTGCCGCGGGCTCCTCGCTGCCATCCATCTGTGCCATGACCACAGGCTGGGACCAGCACCAGTATGGAATCACTGTTCTTAATTACAGCTATTTTAGTGGAGACTGCATCTTCCTGGGAGAAATTATCAGGATTTGAGAAATGCCAGACAGAATCAACTGGAAAAGCATGAATCCTTTTGTTGGCATTCCCACACCATGATTTTAAAGTTTAAGAAGTTTTTTCCCCTCACTCACACAAAAAGACAGTTGATGCAAAAAAAGCAGAGATTTAGCCCGAAACAGTCCGTTCTGGATTTACATAGTACTGTTATTTTTAAGAGAAGCTGGCTTACCTCCAAACTCATATGCCAGAGGCTGAATGAGCTAAATTTAAATACCAAAGTATTTCAAATGGGTATTTTACATTAACAGCAATGTCATTTATTTTAGTTTAGTGTTTTCACATAGTTTTTCAAAGTTAAGCTAAACCCACTGTATAAGACTGAGTGTTTCATTAATTTTTATAAGAGTTATAAGAAGCATATGTTTTAAAGCTTCCTTTTGTAACACAGCAAAGTATACTATAGACATATTTATTTACATAATGGCTGCATTAGAAGAAATTTTCATATGGAAAAATGCAGCAATACCAAATAATGGTTACCACAAAGTTAAAAAAAAATAATGATATGGGGTGACAAGAAGCAGAAAGAATTAAAAAATGAAATTACAGGTTGTGATTTTTTTTTAAAGTACTAAAAGTGAGCACATTTCCACTCCTATCACAAAGCCAATGGAAGCACAGCATTCTACGGGAAACTTTCATGAGATATTGCAAAAAAATGTGCTGTGAAAGAATTGAAATCTTTCACCTAGAAAACCAGATCATCATAAACAGGTGAGAAATGTTGGTTTTAACTTTATTATTCTGGTTTATTTGCTGTTCTTTTGTGTTCAGTTTTGGTTCAGGTAGCATTTTTAAAAATGTAGCATGCACTGTGTATATAATTTATGTAAATCAAATGTTTTACTATGGTACAGCAATAAATGAAAAGCACACAAAAGTAAATGTTTTTACAATAGCAAAACAAGAATTGACATAAAATATTCAAACCTATTCTGATGAGAAAATTTGCCATCTATCTCAGGTGGTGGCAAAAAAAAATTAATTTTCTTGTAAGAAAAAAACCCTGCCAGCAGCTTATCAACTCAAGGTTACCACAAAAATTATTGAAGAGTGTTACAGCCAATAAACTACATCAGCACATTGTCTTACTAAAATCAAGCCAGCAGCTACTGTAACGTCCTTTTGTTTAAGGAAAAGTTTGAAAGGGGGCTCAAAATGTAATTTGTTTTTATAGGCTTTCAGGGCTTAATAACTGTAAGCCTGACCTTAACAGGAATTTGAATTACCAGCTAAAATAATTTATAGGAGATGCACTAAAGAGGTTTTATATATATAAAAGACATATGCTTTTTTCTCTGCCTTGACTGAAGAGCTGTTGTTTTTGTAGACATATGTACTTACATTCTGTGGGTAGTTTCATAATCTAAGGTTTTCAGCAAGAAGGTAGGTTTTTTCATCAGGTATATATTTTGAGGAAAGCACAAGTGTTTCACCTTTTTTCTCTGAATACTGGAAGAATATCACCAAGTTTTGCTTTCAAAAAGCCTCTAGGACTGAAATTATTGTGTCCAAGACCAATTGGTCCTAGTACAGAACCTGACCTGTTTTAAGACATTAAGCTGGAGGCAAACCCCAGATAATCTAGTGAGTATATGAGGAAAGCAGCAAAATCATCATTGCCCCACTGTTCTGGGATTTTTTTCGACGTTGAGTAACAGATCTCTTGACTTCTCTCTGCAGAAAGTTGTGTAATGTCCTGCTCAGTGAAGGCATGCATTCCTGGAAGAGTAGAGGTCCTGAGAATGTCAAAAGCTCTTGAAAACAGGTCCAGTTTCCACTTTGCCAGACGCTATGGCAAAGACTGCTCTGAGAGCTAATTTTGGATAATGAGCAATCAGCAGGGGCAGAACATCCTGTAAGTATCTACAGCTGAACACTCTTAAACAAGATTGGGATCACCCAGAGCTTTTCTCCCGGGTGTTAATATGGTGATTAAAGTTTACAAGAGGGCCGTGGTTTTATTTTGGTCTTGTCACATCCAATGGCATCTAGGCAGGAAATCTGCTCTAATGCATCGATGTTTTTGGTCACCTATGTGCAGAATGCCTGACATGCTCGTGTAGAGTAACTGCTATATGAATTTAGTCATGATTGTTTTACAAATGGTAAGGTGTGACAGGATACTCGAAAATATTATTTGGATAAATATACTTCTACTGGAACATCTGCTTTAGCATGCCAGAGTGTCTTGAAGTACAAATCTTGTGTTGTATGTAAAATAGATGCACTCACAGATGTTTGTAACATGCAAATGTGTGCTCTGTCACTGTGAGAAATACCTCCTCCCAGCTGGCTATGTCTGCTTACAGCACTGTGTACTTGCAGGTCCTGTCATCTATTGTTATGTACACTTTTCTCCACATAAGTCAACATGAGATCTCCTACTTGCATATTTCTGTGTAAATTTCTTTGTCAGTGTACAGAGAGGAACTAACAATTTTTGGAAGGTGACCTACTCGATAAAATATGTAGGAATGTTTCTTCCACTTTCTGTTTCTGTTCTTTCTCACCTTTGTATTTAAAATACTTTCTTTACCAGATAGGATCCTAAGTGAGTCTTATCAAGGTCAGAGCTTGTTGCTCTGGCACAGATTTGAATATGAAATTTTGTACATATCTGATTCCCAAACATCTTTGGGAGTCATATGTACCATCAATAGCTTGCCTGTAATTGTGGTCAATTTCTGCTTGCTTTGTTTTATTTCCATTTTTAGAAGATTCATCCAATTTAGTTAAATCAGAAGTTGATTTAATTTAATCTAAATTTAAAAGGGATCTGTGAACAATTTTCTTTGTTTTGTTCTGGGTTATGGTTTTTGAATATTGAGTACAAAGCTGAGAACAGCTAAAGTTTCATGAGAATGAATATATATTTTTTCATTTTTCTCTCTTAAATATGCTTCAAACTTAATTTTGAATAAAGTAGTCACTTTTTTCCCCCTTTCTTCCTTTTCTTTTTCAGTAAGAAGAAAATGAAATCTCATGGCAATGGTATTTTTTATCTCAGAGTGGTTAGAATATCACTGTCATCAAATCCCTTGACCATGTTCCACTGAGTACTAAGCACCCAGATTTTTGGGAACAGGTACTCACCTACATGTGGAACAGTTTGCCAGAGATGTTTTTATGGTACCTCTCTCATACTCACTATTGCTCTTTCAAGTGGAGTGGAGAGCAACTGTAGAAACTACTGAAGCACAGTCTCCTACATCAATCCACCGTTTGGTGGCTTGAATTTAAATCCTTTAAATGTGCTCGAGTAACTCTATGGGTTCTGATGGGCACTTTCTGTAATTCCCCTCTTGGATCCAAGGGGATAAACTCCCTGCCTGCATTGCCTGGCTATAGGGATTTGGGGGATGGCCAGGCCCAACTCATTTGCTCACCTGTAGGTATGTATGTGCTGTTTGATACGTTCCCAGAGCACCACATCTAGGTTTCGTTTGCTGGTCACTTGGTCTGGGTCTCCTCCACTTCTATATATCTGCCAGCCAGTGTCCCAGGGGTCATGGGATATGCCTGTTGGTTGCCTATACCAACAGACATTGGATAGGGCAAATGAGTTGGGCCACATCTGTCTCCTGAATTTTGAAGACAACTATCTTTAAATGTTAATGATGATTAGGGCTTGATTACCTCTTTTTCATCCTATTTTATCTTGAGTAATGCAACAAAAAAATAGTTGTCCAAGTTGTTTCACTAGCATATATGCATGAATATAAGCAAGGGGATGACACTACATCTTTGTGGGAAGGTTTCTGTGGGCAGAATTGCAAATAAGTAAGAAAACAAATTGGAAAGAATTTGTTATGCCATTTGGTCCAATTTGATTTGGAGTTGTAAGTATGTAGGTTTTCTGTATTAACTGCTGAATTTTTTTGTGTAAACATAGATAGATGTGGGGAAGAAAAAAAAAACAATCAAGAGACTCATCTCAGTAAACAGTTTCAACAGATGTTCTAGAACTGCTGAGACAGGATTCCCATTCAGATCTGGGATTGTGAATATGTTAACTTGGGTGGGTGATACACTTGGATGTGCTGTTAAGATAAGAGCGAACAGAAACCAAAGGAGAAGAAGGTTTTTTGTTTATCACAGAAAAAGAACCAAACATTTATGGGATGTTAACTCAAATGCTGAACTAGCTTGATGATATGGTGGTAGGATTTCTGGGCAGAGATGGAGTTCCTCCAATTTCGCCTGCAGTGCCAACCCACATCTTGGTTCTCAGGTGATTTTAGTTTTAAAGGCAATGTCCACCTTAAGAATATTGCAGAGTGAGATTTTTATTTTTGTTTGTTCTTTTGTTGCTCTACACTGAAGATGAAACCATCATGAGAGTGTGGTTTCCAGAATGGAACTGCTTTTGATAAACTTCTGGTATCCATAGGCAGGATCCTGTCCACTGTGCTCAGTGTGGAGAAGGTCACCTCTCCCTGTGGTACCTCTCTCTACATTTTCCACGGTGATGAGTCAGCTTGAGGGTTGACTCATAAATACCTGGCAGGAAGGAATGAAGAAGACAGAGACAGGCTCTTTTCAGTGCCACCCAGTGACAGAACCAGAGGCAGTGGGCATCCATTGAAACAGAGGAGGCTTTGTCTGGATATCAGGAAACACTTTTTCACAGTGAGAGTGACCAAGCACTGGCATGAATTGCCCAGGGAGGTGGTAGAGTCTCCATCCTTGGAGGTACTCAAAACGCAGCTGGATACAATCCTGGACAGCTTGTACTAGCTGACCCTGCTTCAGCTGCAGGGGCAGACCTGAGTGACTCGAATTTTGAGAGAGTTCTATTATCACAGATTCTGGGTATATTTGTCTCAGAAGTTCAGAAACATCCAGAAGTCTCTGGCAGCTCTTGAAAAAGAAGGTTCATTTCACCTTCTAAACCTGTGAGTGTTTTAATAGCATAAAAAGCTTTGCTGTGAAGCACTTATTTAGCCCTTTACTATGAATGCACTTGTGGTCTGCAACTCTGAACCGTGAAGTATGGTCATGTGTTTCTGGGTCCTTGTACAATAGCCGCAAACACCAATAGTTATTAATGGTCTAGAATGGCATATAGTAAAAACATGAAAAGTGAACCCAGAGGGAAGTCAACCATTAACTTCAGAAGCAGAAAAACTTTTGAAGTTGGAAATTTGCTAGCTGTGGAAGCTTCATCAACTCCTTATTATTTACAGTTTGCTCTCCAAATGTAGTGCTGGTAAAAGGACAGAACAGCTGGAAAGGGAGTGATTTTCTTGCCAGGTCCATGGACCTCTGATTACAAACACATGATTGCATGACATACACAAGTGACAGGGTTAGTAAGTATGTTATGCCGAGGGTATATCACCATTTGTACAGTTCTATGGGATGAAAATACTTGCAAATACCTAGCACTACAGCTTTTTAAAATTTAGAAAGCCAGTCCTTACAGCTTATTTTGCAGAAAAGGAAATAGCGTATCACATTCTTCCTTGGTTTCATAAGTCTTTGAATAATGCAAATTAAAATAGATGGTGCATGGGAGTCTGTGTGCATATGTACACAGCATGTGTGTAGACAAACACAGATATCTATGCACACACCTGCACATATTTCTATGGAACCAGTACACGCAGAAGTCATGCTCTCTAAAATGTGTACAGGGCTTGACTCAAACTGTCCTGCCTGTGTGAAAGAAATAGTTTAGAATATATCAAATGAATAAAGAAGAAAGATAAGCTGCCTCTTAAGTGAAATCCCAGCAACTGTGGCAGGACTCATGAACTTTATTGCTAGGTAAGCTGCATTGCTTTTCAGAATGTTAAGAGTTAATATTCATTACCTAGCCATATTTTTTTTAATATATTAAATCAAACCCCATATGATTTAGACTACATTATTTTCCTGCATATCTTTCAAAACCAAGCAAATAGTAACAACAAAACAATAATTTGCTGTGTGACACAGTAAGAAATACTGTGTTAGTGGTTTGTGTTGCATCAAGGTGTGCAGTGAGGTACACAGTGTCTGCTGTCCAGCTCCCTCACTCCCATACCAGCAAAAACCACACAGAAGTGTGTGGTTATAAAGACTGCACTGCAATATTTTTGCAACTGCTCTGCTGGATAGAATGATATGTATTTTTCTGTAATGTTATACATCTCAAAGAATAACAGCCACTACAGATTTGCACACACTCCATTAATTATAAATTTTGGATTTTTAAGGCAGTTACATTACTGCTTGATTTTCACTCCAAATATTTTACCATTCAGGTACACTTCTTTTAAACATCATTATGTCACTTTCACTTTTATGTTACAGATTGATCTTTGTAAGTTCAACTGTACTGGAGTTAGAGTTGGTGTTGAATTATAGGCTAAAACTAAATTGGAATCACCAATGCCCAAAGTTATCTCCAAAGATATGACACAGTCAATTAAGCTACTTTAATGAATTGGTGCTTAATTAAACAGTATTTTTAACAGCAGTATTAAGTTCCTTTTTAGGTGCTGTTTGGTCAAAGAACAAATGGCATCAGAGGAATTGCCTCTTTAGTGCATAAATAAATGTAGCAAAATCACAGGACAATGGGAAAGAAAAAGGCCATCAAGACTCTGTGAAATCAGATATGGAAAATCTTACTTTTATCTCCCCTCATTGCTAGTCACTGCTCTCCATCTTTCTACCTTCTCTGCACATTCAGCAAGTGCCAGAACAACATTAGCTGAAGGATTTTTTCACTTACATCTATTCTAGCAGACAGGGATGACGACAGCCCACTATCTGTTGCCGCAGCTCCAAGGGCCCTCAGTCAGGGATGCTGCGGCGCTTGGGTTGATACAAAATGTAGAGACAATCTCTTGGTCTGCCTCAGAGCAGCTGCAGCCTAAATACATGTCACGTATCTCACTCCCCAGGCAGCTGCAGAAAATAGATCACGTCGGTGTTCGCACACCCAGCACCCACCACCGGCACCAGCAGTGCCCTCAGCAGTGGGGTGCAATGGGGTGCAATGTAGCACCTGCCCCACAGACATTGATTTCTCAGTCCTAAAGCAGCACTGGTGGTACTCTGCTTGCTGGGGTTACCTTTTAGCTAACATTTGAGTTGAACTACCAAGTAAGTTAGTAGGCTGATTAGATCAGATGTACCTAAGAAGAATCAAGGTAAAATTACCCATCCCATTTGTTATACCTAATCCTAGATGCACATTGCTAATGGATATCTGTATTTCCTTACTATTATCCATATTGATATTCCAAGGAAAATAACCATCACCACAAGCTCTGCTGTTTGTTCTGAGTTTGAGTTTGAGTTCTGGTGGTGCTTTCTGAGTGGTTCTCATTTTTGAGTTTGAGGTTTATATTGCCACATCCTCAAAAAATGTATACAATAAGCAAAGCACCCTCCCCCTGGAAGCCATTTATTTTCTTTCCATATGCACATCCCCACACTTTCTTATATTTAATGTAAACAGAGTAGGTTAGGAGATAGATGTGAGGGAGAATGCTATGCTTTAAAGTCATTGAAACAGAAAAGTTATGCTCCCTCTCTTTAGTAATAACAAAACAGTGCTTGTAACTCTTATTGAGCAGTCTGCACAACGTCTACATCCTTTCACTAATTTCAACAAACCGTCCCAAGGAGTGGGAAGATTAGCTGTGGGCTTGTTTATTCTTGGTGGAGTTATGGACACGTTCTCCATGAGTGAGAGAGAGAGGAAGAAAATAAAGTCTTGTTTGTAGCTATCTGATCTGTCCTGACTTCTTGCAGTGGGAGAGAATAATGCTAAGGGATTTAGAATGCGAGCAGATGCAGTGCTCTTCCTGGTGGTGCATTCATATTTGGGGGCTCCACAGCCCTGCATTTCCTGCAGCCAGAGAAATGGCAGGATGAGGAGTGTTATGGCAACTGAACAATCACTTCTTTAAACATCCCACAAAAGCCCACAGGGTCCTGTATTAAGTGTGTGACAGTTAGCCCCTGTAGTTAACGTATGGACATTAACTACATGATCAGCATTAACAGAAGAAACCCTCTGTTATTATTTTTTTTAGGCTCAAAATTTTACAATTTCCTGTCTTTCATAAATACTGATTTAGAATTCAGAGCCTAGATACTCTTGAGGGGTTTTCACCATGGGAGGAATAAAAGATATTGTACGTAAACATCAGGAGTTAGTAGTTGATCTCTATATCTTTTGTTTGATATCTGAACTGAGAAACCAGAACAAAAAATTTTCAGGATTATCTTTAACTAAAATTAGATGGAGATAATGTTCTTTGTGGGTTCTAATTTTCTTGTGTGTCTCTCTGCTTTCATGTGTGTGTGGGCATGTGCACACATGCACAAATACAGGTTCCTTTGGTGATCTCTGCATGATTTTGGGGAGCATTCTCTTATAAATGAGAGAGAGATTTTGTAACAAAATTGTATTTTGAAATGAAACAATTGAAAAAAAATCCCCTTAAAATTATTTTTGTAAAATATATAATTCAGAAAATGTTTCAGATGTTTGCATCTGGTTTTTTCTGATCTTATTTGCTAAGTTCCACAGGGTTTTATAGCTAAGTTTGGTCAAAGTATGATTGCAAGTTTCAGTAATTCCATTAATGTGAAAAATTTGCTAAGACCACTAGCTGTGTTTTCTGTGACAGATCTATAGACTAGGTAGCGAAGGATAACTGAATTCAGCTTTCAGGTCACAGGGGAGATCACATGACAAAAAGACATTATAGACTATATATTGAGGGGGCAACGTTGGGAGGCAATCTCAAATTAGAAGCTACTAGCAAAAATAAAAAGAAAATGGCTCTTTTGCTGGTAAACCTGCTTACATATATTTTCCCCTATGCACAACTTCATTTTCCAGTTCTGCATTAGGTGCACTACACAGTAAATAAAGCTCACTGCAAACTTAGCTACAGTCCTGCAAACTGAGTTATGCCAGATTTTTGCCAGTGAGCCTGACCCCATGGAAACTCCACCTATGCATGTGCATTTATATAAAAGTGAGAGTAACTTTGGTATTCATGTCTGGAAGCTACAGCAGAAACCTTTGCTTTTAGTCTTTTCTCTCTCTGGATTTTGCCAGCAAACAGCAGTAGGCTAGAGGCCACTGAGATAGGCTCCACATGGAGTCCCACGGCCAGCAGCTCTCACCAGGAATGAGGGCCTGGGGCAGGAGCTTCAGAAAGGTTAGGAGTTATTTTAATTTTTTTTTTCTTGTATTGCTGAGGGAGTTTGTCTCAGCCGTGTTTATCTGGTGTGGAAGAGGAAGCTTGCAGGCAGCATGATGCATGGGCGGCGAGTGCCGGCATGAGGTCATGGCGAAAGGGAACAGAGCCCGGCTGTGTCACACGAGCTGGGGAGGGAGCTGCTGTGGCGCGGGACGGCCACTTTATCAATTAGGTAATGTCTGGGGGAGATTGGGGGGAATTTCATTACATTGTGTTGGGCCGTGCTGCTGATGTGTTACCAAACATCTGCAAGGGACCTTGCAGTTTCTTGGGCAGCATGGGCTCAAGCTGAATCTTGCTGCCATGGACTGAGCAAAGGGAAGGGGCGGGGAAGGGGAACAATGATAACTTACCTCCAAAACAAACTCCAAGAGTGCTTTGCCCTTGATGGACTTCCCATTGAGGCATGGGGGAGATGCTGATCTGTGCATTGTGCAGTGGAGATGATGGGATGAAATGTTCATGTGTGCTCAGCTATCGCACGCAGCCTGTTGTGCACAGCCTTGTTGAGCAGGTCTCTTTGGAAAGCCTACTAAGAGCCTTTGTGAAGTCTTGGGGATTTGTTTCCCCCCACTTTTGCCTCCTACCTTTTACCAAAGAAGCCAAGAAATGTTGAGAAACAATATGGAAACAGTGGTGCCAGCCTTCGCTTTTAAAATGCAAAGCTAATGATTTGAAAGCAAACTTACTGCTAAGGGCCAGCTCAACATTCTGATATCTCAGGGCCACCATAAATAAATGACCTAGTTCTCCCAGTACTCCCATCAGGAAGGCCTGTAAGCAGTCCTCCACTCACTCATAAGATGATGTGCATCTATCAGGGATGGGACAGTCACCATGACCCGCCCCACTGACAGAAAGTGTCAGGTGCCCACTCACTGAAGAGTGTTCCCTATAGATATTTCTAGCTTTGAAATCACAGCTGATTTTTCTAACCCAACCTCAGGGGAAGCAGAAGAGGAGCAGAGCTGACCCCTATGGCTCCTGATCCCGATGGGCACTGGGATCTCCAGGTTCCCTGCTGTATGCATTGACTCCCAGCAGTGTTAAACAATTCTTCACAAACATTGCAAAGCAATGTGGCCCCACCCAAGAAGCTGGAAAACTGCTTAAGTTACACATTTTGTTTCTGCCAGCACAAGGAGGACACGTTTTCCCTCCTCCTGAGTGGCAGTGGGCTCCCAGGCAGCGCATGGGAGCTATAAAGGGGCTGGTCCAGCATAAATCAGGATTAGTGCTGTGGCATCTGGGGAGCTGCGCCAGCAGGGAGCTGACACGAGAGGGAAATCAGGCCCTGTGGAGCAGGCTCCCCGAGTGACATGTTTATTCCTGCCAAGCTCCCATCTTTTATCCCCTGAACAGAGCAGCCTGGTAAGCCCCTCTAAGTCTCTGGTATGCTAAACTGATATGGGAGCCCTGTTCTCACTCTGCTGGAAGGCAGTGTGGTGGAAAGGGACAAGGACTACATGTTTTTGGCATTGCCAACCAAGGCTTTCATTGCCCATTAAAGCACCTAGAGATGCCCTGCCATGGGGTCAGCTTTTTCTCAGACCCCAGGTGCTATCTGCAACCTACTGATGGAGAGGGAAGAAGGTGGGGAAGGCAATGGAAAACTGCTGATCAGGGGAAATGCAGCCCTCCTAGTCCTCCCTCCTCCCCTTCTCGCCTGGAGCAATTGATTTAGGAGCTTTTCTTAAGTAAAAATTTCATCACGAAAGAGCTTTCTTCAGAGAGCAGCTGAGAAATTTTCTCCCCCTCTCTCTCTTATTTATGTACATATATGTGTATGTTTCTGGTTAGGAAGAAGCACCTATCCTGACCAGGTGGCAGGAACTCAAACTAAGGGGTTTATTTGCTATCCTTCCCTGGAAAACAATATGCAGTTTTCAGGCTTAAGGTGTCACAAAAAATTACTAAAGCATCACTGCCGATATCTGAAAATTTCTCGTGATGGATTATAAAGAATATACCTTGACCTTTCATCTGAGCATGGAAGGAGTGCTTAGGAGACAGCAAGTAGGATTCCTAATGCTTTCAGTATTACAATTTCAATTAAAATCAAGTAAATCCACAGGATAATGGCTACCCTTAAAATCCATGCTATTACTGAGATAAATTTTGCTTTGCTTCTGAAGCCCTTGCTCATCTTTCTAGACTTTAAAAACAGGCTATAGGAGCTGTGTCCTGATTCTTGCTCTTGTGAATAGACACCTGGGCAGGGACATTCTGAGGAGCACAGATGTTCCACCAAGATATTAAGGGACTCTACATCCTCTCTCATGGAGTGTTTCATATGCTCAAGACCTCAACAGGAGTTTTCATTAGAAAAATCCCCATATAGAATATTTGGTGGCTTTATCTTTGGCCTCACAGGGAAATGAAAGAAAATTTAGGCTGTGGTAAGATATTTCCCTTACCTTCTTGTGGATTTCCAGTATTAGTTTAGGAGGCATGAATAAAAAAGCATGGAAACAATTTTTCCCTATTTTATTTCATTTGTTGTTCTTTTTTTTTTTCCTTGAAAAAAATCTCAGGGTATTAATTCTGATTCTCTGAAGAGAAAACGTTTTAACTGTTCAAAGCAGACGTTAAAACTGGCAATATTAGTTTCTTTGTTGAAACCTTATGTGAAAACTTCATGTAATTATCTGCTTTTCTAGATTAAAAATAATAATCAAAGCGAAGACCTGCAGAAAGGTAAGAGTGCCTTTAATTAATGCATGGAATGAACATCTTTCAAAGTACCAAGTAATTTCAGAGCTTTTGGAAGATGAACAGTTTAACTGAACAAAGAATATTTCCTGAAAGAATTCATTGTCACCTAAAGCCAGATTTGTAAGGAAAGCATGCTATTGAAAAAGGCTTAACTCCAAGATTTGTGTACAAAACACAGACAAAAAAATGCACCACTTTGTCAGTAACTGCTGTTTTAAGAAAAAACAGTAGTATATAGTTTATACAAATCCTTCTGCCTTTGTAGATGATCATGTAAATATATTCTACTTTTTTTGAGAGTTGAAAGAAAGATGAGATTTAAATATCTAACCTCTAGGTTTCCTAGAAATGAACTATTTAACAGCGCTTTACTAATACCTGGATATTAGTACCAGAAGATATCTGGAACTATTGCAGATCACCCCCAAATAACAGCCAGGGATTTCCCAAAGCTTGCAACCCTCCTTTCCCTTATGTAGCACAGAAACAGTGACAGTGGCTGTAGTGACACCCCTGCACAGCCCTTCGGCTGTAGCCGGCTGGGGTGAGCACATGCAGGTTTGGAGTGCACTTAGTTACTATTTCCTTAGTGCATATTTATTTAAAATGATATTCTTTTGTAAACTTTCCTGGCAGTAAATTCATTATTTGAACTAATTGAGGAGATTAAACATAGAAGGACCATGATACAGCAGTTCACTAATGAAGAATCATGTTAGGGGAAGAGTCTGGTCTTCTTTCATGATGAAGTATCAACTCTGTGGGATATCAGCTCCCAGAAAACAAACCAAAAGGGACTGCAGGGCTGCTCACCCAGGCAGATATTGACTGAGACCCCAGGGACCAGGAAGACTGGAAAGAGACATGTTAGAGGGAAGTAATAGCATTTGGGAATGGCAGTTCAGGAGATATCTCAGAAGAGATGGATGATGGTCTAAAAGTCTGCCTGAAAGCCATCCAGAAGTGTATATATATATATATATATAAGTGTATATATATATATATATATATATATATATATATATATATATATATGTGGCATGGCTGCATAGGCAGGAAAAGGAATTTGTCAAGGTAAAAACTAATGATTTTTTTCCCCAAAAAATTGTTTTCTTTCTTATCAAATTGAAAATCAATATTAATGCCTGGATTTGAATACCACATTTAAAATTTGGAATTAATGGGGGTTTCTGAAGTTGTAGAGAGAAAAGAAATCATAAAGCAGAGAAATTTGGGGATTTGTACATTTTTTTCAAGAGATGGGTGAAGAGTCCTTGTGCTTAACAATAAATTTGGTTCTATTTTAAATTTTATTCTCTAAGACCTTTGTCAGTAGACCAGAATCAGTGATATTTGCCTTATCTCTGTCCTCCTGGAACCTAGGTTGCCTGAAGAACACCTTTCCCTTGCAGTACTCCCATGTTACACTTCAAATTCTTATATTTGATCTTTCTTTGAAAACTAGAAGAACCATGTGGACTTCAGAAATACTGCTCATAATGATGAAGCTGAGTTACAGAAAGGTTTCCAGAACCTGGATCACAATTAGCTGTACTCTGGGTTTAAGAACATTTAATACAGACATCACAGAATAAATATTTCTTCATCTTATTGCACAACATTCAATATGCAGTTTGCATATACAGAAAGAAAGTGATACAGAAAGAGCTGATAAACTCTGATATTCCTTGCTATGTGCTGCAAGGGAAGAGCTTAAACAAGCCCAAAGACCACCCCATCATTGCTTTCTTGACATGAGTGCTTCCTCTCCCAACCTGGTGCTGCTTGTAAGGAAACAAATAGAGATTCCTCTGTGTCTGAGGACAACTCTGAGCTAGAATATACCAAAATGCCATGCCAAACCTGTGTCTCACCTGACCCAGGAAAACAAATATTTTCTGCAGGTGTTTGCATCAACAGCCATCATCTGTAGGAGATCTCCCATCCAAAGAGATGGAGAAGGCCTCCCCTGCACGAGTGCTGGCCTGGAAGCAAACAAGGTGAGCTTATAGTGAGCAGCCTTTGTCTTGGTCTTAGCTGAGACCAACTTTCAGTACTCTGTGTAGCTGGATAGTGAGGTGTCTGTCACCTGCTGTGCACAGGGAATTGGTGTGGTGGTTTCATTTGCCCCTTTTGGGTATGAGCACCATGAGTGACAGCAGTATGTTTGTTTGCTGGGCTCCTGCTTGCACAGGACACTGTGGCATATTGTGTACATGCCTGGTGCATGTTATCCTCCTGTGCTTCTACCATAGCTGAATGGAAACGGTAACACCAGCGTGTTACTTTCCTTGGTGCAAGTGCTAATGGCCACCTAAAGTGTAGAAAAGTAATAAATGGTCCTTGAAATGTTACTTGCCTGGTAATTCCAGAGATGGGAAGCTCTCCTGCCTACAGCCCTATGATTAGTGTGCTGTTGAATACTCAGGTGAAGTTAGGCCTTTGTCAACCTTACTTCAGTCAAATTAAGTCTTCTTAATTTAAGTTATATTTTACACAATGGAGGCCTGAAACTTCTGCGGGCCCCTTGCAATCTATATGAAACTTGCTGGTGGTAGGTAGAACAGTTGTGAACTTTGTTATTTTCTGTGGTGGGGTTTTTATTTTTTTAACCTTTAAATAAAGCTACATTTCAAGAGAAGGATAATATATTTCCCTCTTTCCAGAATTTCATAAAGTCCTTTGCCTTCCTGGCCATATCTACCTTGTGCCTTGAAATGTTTTTGCCTGTTGGCTTGTGTGTGTGCGTGCACATATGCCTGCTGCAAATTTTTGCTTGTGCATATTTATATCTTGGTGGCTGTGTTGCCAAGGAGCTCTGAAAGAAAGCAGAGCTGAGATAACTTCTAATCCACCTTTCTGTGATAATGTGGCGCAAGTGAAAAAAGCCAGGGGTCTTTCTGTGCTCTAGGTTTGGTAGATTGGGGCCTTTAACAGGCACTTGGGACTTTGCTCTTTCTGTCTAAGGGTTAGTGCTTGGCAGGGGAGAAAGCAAATATCTGGGCAAATGGAAACTGCAGACCTTTGCTTGAGGAAGACTTAGAAACTGAATGAATGTTTCTGATTGGGCCTGGGCAGATGGCAACTATCCTGTTATCTGTGCCTTCTATCCAAGTGCTCTGTTTAGTTTTCCTCATCCCTTTTGGAAACAGGGTCACAGAGTTGGAGGTGTGTGAGTCCTGCCTGGGATGCTGTTGCTTTCCTGGTTAAGAGGAGGGATGTAGTTTTTCAGATGTGGAAGTCCCTGTCCTTGTTTCCTGTTGCCCTGGAGGGTCTCTGGACTGTTTGTAGAGGCAGCAGGAATCCAAAACAAGAAATGACCTCCTGGTCCTTTCTTTCAGCAGAGAATTTTGTTACTTTTATTCAAAGCAGAGCCCTAACTTTCCCTATCTGACGGAATGTCAGGCTGTTGGACCATCTTACAATTTTGTGATTATCCTTTCTGCTTCTCAGAAATTCTTCTTTCGAGTTGGGACAGCCATGCTCCAACTGCCAGGCCTGATGCTTATCCAATGCCCTGCTAAAAACAGGTTTGTTTTTTGGAGTAGACATTGCCTGAAGAAAGTGTTCTTCATAGCAGAATTCCTGACTTGGCTCTTGCCTTTATTACTTTTACATAATATAAGTATGCTTCTTGGTAGCATGGACTTGCAGAGCTGTTTTGCTGATATTACACTTGTGCAGCAAATAGAAAGAGACAGCTTGACAGAGAATCTTTGCAGGATAATTAATTTTTTCATTTTGACTAGGGTTTCAATTAAGTGTGATACTCTTCTTCATCTTCTGGATATTATGAATAATGGGCCAAATGTTCCCATGGTGTAACTGCATTAATGACCTCAAATAAGATGTAAGCATATGCACCATCATTTGAAGTTTTGTCATCCATAGGCTTTTTAGGATGTTCGGTGCTTTTGCCTTTTCCATCTCCATTTGTTGTCTGGCTTGGTTTTTCAGAGTCTTATTAGACTATAAAGATAGATCTAGAATATGGAATGCACACTTGGCATATAAATTGTAGTGTTGCTGATAGGATGATCTGTTCTGTAATTTAATGCTTTTGAATGGATGGATGCCAATAAAAAGGCTAGGCATCCATACTGGCTACTTTATTCTGAATAAAAATGTAAAGCAAATAGCAAGCACAGGTGACAGTTTTTGTTCTACAAGCTTAGATTAAAGGACATCAGTGACTAATTCTACCACTTTCTGACATAAGGTATTTCATTTTGCAGCCTTTCCTTTCTGCTACTATGAAATTTTGGGTTGTAGTTTCCTACCCATGTAACATTTGCAACATATTGAGACATTTACAATAGTAAAATGGGATCATGGTTCATGCAATAGCTAAGCTCAAGATGTAACTTATAAGAGGTTAGAGTTCTGTTATTGCTATTAGACTGCAAAGGGCATCCTCTGTGCTGACTCCGGGCTCCAGAAGGTCAGTGTGTATTTCTTTTCACCTTTTCCCCTGTTCCAAAATTGCTCTTCCCAGCTGCTGCTCTTCCTGTTGATGTGTCCACATCTGCTTTTGTATCCTCTTTCCTATGTTCTTTCCCCATTCATCTGAGCTTCATCTTCTCGTCTCCTTCCTCTTCTCTGCTTATTCACCCCTTTGCAGCTTTGTCAGGCTGCTCTCATTCTTCTCTGCCAGAACATTATCAAGGGAAGCAGAGGGCACAACACAGGCAGCTGCTGTCAGCTCTCCTGTCTGGCTCCACGGAGACCCCAGATAGACAGGAGAAAAGAATAATTGCAACAAGCATTTCACTTGGCCCTTTAGCCCTGGGATGTTCTGTGGAGACAGCCTAATCCAGTTGAATGCAAGAACTGAGGGAGGTTAGAGCAAGGGACCATCAAGGATCTTTGAAGACAAGCTAATATGTTCCAGCTGAACATTTGTAAGCATTAATTTATTTTTGTACAGGCTTTGAATATGGGCAGAGGCAGAAAGCACATTCTTGATGAGATGACAAGCTACTTCCCAAATGCTAAGCCTCCACTCTTGAGCACAGGAGACCACAGAGCTCTGCACATGGTGGAGAGATAGTCCTCCACCAACTCTACATAATGAAATTTTGCTTAGGGGAAGCCTTACCTGAGACTAGTGCACCAAAATATTTCAGGATGGCAAGTGAGTCAAAGTTGCTATCAAAGTTAGATTTCTGCTACAAAGACAGCCTGTGTGCAACTCCTGATATTGCTTACGGGAGAATAGAAGGAGGTTTATTACCATTTTTGTTTTAATTCTCTCTGCTTCTTTGTGGTTTTGACAACAGCCTCTTCTCTATGATATACACTCCTTGCTTCTTCTGCTTTTCTCTTTTTGAAGTATCCTTAAGTTATCTCAAAACCAGTCCCCCTTTTCACATCTTCAGACACTAAGGAAATGATGCAACTGCTTTATGCCCCTTCACAAGGTGAAGGGCTTATGGTGCTGCTTGCCTGAGCAGTGTTGGGTTCCCTTTCTCCTGTGACTGATGCACAGCTTTTGGGACATGACCAGCTCCTGCCTGGTCATTTCTGAGACTGTGCCTGTCCTGCTGCTCTTAGGTGAAGCTGTGGTGGTGATGACTTGATTCCTACCTTGCTAGTGCTTCAGACTCTCTTCTCAAGTCTGATACACAAAGTTGTCTCCTTGTAGTGCTCTGCCAGTTGATGTGCTCATAGGATGAGAGTGAATTTTTGTGGTGGACATAACAAGGTGATGAGAAAAGGTGGTGTTATGCGTCACTTGAGTTGAGTTTTTTGCTAACCATTATGTTGCCTTGGAAGTGCAATGAGGAGCTGGAGGAATCTTACCTTTCCACTTCAGAAGCCCCTCTCTCTGAAAAATGTGTCCTTTTCAGGGATTCCCATGGATAGCTAAAGTTATAATGATCTTTGCAGGGCTGTGAAACATATTGGTGTTACTCTACTCTTCAAGTCAAGTATGCTGTGATATTGGAGGGTCAGATCTAGAATCAGGGCTCTCCCTTAGCATTTCTTTCTCCAAATGTGCTTGCTTTGCTTATGGTTTCTGGGATGGATCCTAGACAACAAAAACTTTCTAAATGGAAATCCTGAGTTTATGAATAACTCTTGTGTTGTGTTATGGGCCTTTTGTACTGTATTGGTGTCTAAGCCTGCTCTGTACTTGTTCATCAGAGTTGTTTTTTTTTAATAATTGTCCTCAGGATCTGACTTAAATGAGTAGAAATAAATGTGTGCAGAATCAGTAAGTGTTGTGAGAGGAAGAGCAGAGCCTGCAGAATTGCCATAACCCCTCTGGCTTCCTCCAGGCTCATGTTCTAATGATACCAAAAATAAAGATTAACTGAGTAGGTAAGGTGTTCAAACATTAGGTAAACATAGTGAGAATGTGGTTTTGGACTGTCGTAACTGTAATATGAAGTGAATCAAGTAAAACCTGCATGCTTGAGGAAAGGGCTTTAATGTGAAGTGATACAAGCCTTTAGCAGAGTGATTCTCAAATCCATTCAAGAAGACAAAATGCTCAGATGTGGAAGAATGTAAAAATGTAGTGTGCTTGTGGTTATAGAAAAGGTTTTTGTTGCAGCTGAGTAGTTGTAATAGAGTATCATAAAGTAGAATACAGAGAAAGTATTACATACTTTAGACCCAGATGGGAGAAGAGTGCAATATTTATTAGAGGCTGGACACTGGATCTATTTAGAAAAAAAAAAAAAAGAAAAGCTCTCCTTGGAATTTGACATCTGCCTGGTGGCTGGATCCATTCCTGCTTTAACAGCCCACACAGAGTGACACTCTGCAAACACAACATTGTCACCTGAACAATTCACTCAACAGCTTGCTATGCTGTCAATCATAGCAGACTCATTTCTCTTCTAAAAAAATTTTTTTTATACCCCCTCATTTTTTTTCTTTTGTCTCCAAGTCTTTGTTGATGTTGACAGCTCATCCTTTGGCCATCATTCATCCTGGCTACTGCAAACTTTGGAGAAAATAAAAACCCTGCTCCCCTAATCAGATTAGAGGGCCTGCAAATTGAATTCAGCCCCTCTCAGTGTCCCCTCAGCTGGCTGTCATTAGGAGCAAAGGCTGGCCCTTGGCAGAGGTCCAAACACCAGCTAACTGAATTTGAGATGCTGGAGTCTTGACAGGCCAACGAAGGTAATTGAAGAGCTGTGGGGATCTTGTAAAATTTCAGGCAGTAGGGATTACACTGGGGGGATCTTTGGGACCCATCAGTAAAAAGGGACAGAGCACTGTCCACAGACACAGCTCTCCTCATTGTTAAGAGTGACAGATGAATAGAGGAAAATATTGAAATGCAAAAATGAGTTTTTCGACTTACTGACTTCTTTGCCCCCTTCGCTGCCTCTGTCTTGACTGAATTCCCAAATCCAAGCAACATTGATTGGTTGTAGCCCAGAAATGTCCGGAGGCCTTAGCCATACTGTAAACATGCTGAATTAGTAAATGCTGTGTTTGAATAATATTAGTTCTTAAAATATTAAGAACAGAAAAGCAAGACTACAAACTCATGCTTAGAGTTTTTTTCTGAAGTATCATATCCTGGAGCCTATTAAGTCTTTGCTCCATATAACTTTGACTTCCAGTTCAAGTTGTCTTGCTTCAGCTGAGACCAGCTATTTCACAGCATAACACCATGTCTTGGTCACTGATGTCTTTCCTACCATTAGAATTTGCTAAATTTACCAGGCAGAGGGGAAACTTTTTAGCCAATGTTCCAGCACTTGTAAGTACTTATCTTGGCAAAAATGTTTGGGATTTTATCCACATGTTGAAAGGTTCTGATGGGGAAAACATTAATGTTCTGGTCTGTCAATACTTGTGGATTTCGGATGACTTTAGCAAATTGTTGCACCAGAGGATAGGCACTACAGATCCCATAGATAAACTATGGGATAGTATATTAAGACTAACTTCAAAAGAGAATAGCTGCACCTAACTGGGGCTCCCTGAGGTGCAGTATGCAGATCATGGATGAGAAGAATTCCACTGTAAAAATGTCAGGTCTTTTAAAAAGGTCTAAACTCCTGCTGAGGCATATAGGTGGATCTGTCCTGGGCACATGAAGGTAGCACAAAACATGCAGATGCCCTCCCTATTTGTGCACCTTCCCCTTTCCGAGAGGAGCAAGCTGATCCCAACAGCCTATACCCTTGATCTGTTTGATATTACTGTTATTGGTATATTGATTGCATCCTTGATCAGAAACCCTCATGTTCATGGCTTTTAAAAGTCACACTCTTCCCTCTGCACCATCCCCCAAGAGAAAGAAGTTTTGCAAAAGAAAACCACGTTTCAAGGGCTGACACACTCTCAGGACACTTCATCTGTTTCTCAACCCAAGCCCAGCTCTATGCCAGCTACACAATTTTAGCTGAGCCACTGGTGCATATTTGGTCTCTCACCATTTAGCATTGTTATCAGCTGCCTCAGCCTCCCATCCATCATTCAAAGTACAGTTTAGGAAACCAGAATAACACAACATATATTACAGGCAGTCTTCAGCTTCTGTGGACTTGCATAGCCCTAGGGAAGGTAAAGGAGCTATGCTCATTTAAAAGCAAAAAATAAAATCAATTTCTAAGAACTTGTTCTGTTCATGCAGTGTTATAAGTAAGACCAGAAGTGTAACCTGCTGAAATTGTTGACCAAGGTCCAACTGCCCATAACTTCACCAGGTTATATCTCCTTCCAGTACTAAATGTTTGCTTTGGACTGGATTAATATGATAATGGGGGATTTAAGAATTTTAGCTCTTCTGATCATTTATGTGGAAGACCACATGATGCCACATGATATTCCCAGTGTGTGCTTCCTAGGGGCTTCCTGTGATTTATAAGAATTTTTCATTGTTCTTCTACTGATGGCTGCTGCATAGCTGGGCGTGTTCCTTGTGTGCTGAATGGGATCTGTGCAAGATAACAGAGTTAAACACGTTGTAACCTGTTCACCACCCATGGGCTGATTTAAGGGTCACAGGGTAGCCATGGCTTTGGCACTTCCCAACTTGCAAGTGCTTAACTCCATGACCAACCTTTTATGTCTGTTTCTTTCTATTTTTAACTTTGGGATGTGGGGTAAGCTTCTGTAGACAGGAGATGAAAGGAGGAAAGAAACATGCATGCTTACAAGTTGGAGAAGTTAATTCTAAAGACAATTAGAAGTGTGATGCATGCTCTCTTTCAATAGGGAAAATGACTGGAACATCTCCATCTATTGTAGGACACCTGAATTTTCTAGGGAAAAGAAACATTTTCTAGTTAAATTTTTATTCTATTTTAAAATTTGAATTAATGTTCTGTCTGAGTAACAAAAAACAGAAACAAAAACAAAGTCTAGCTTGCACGCTTTTTTTGTGTGTGTGTGTGTGTGGTGGGGTAAGGGCAGGAATGGTGTGTATAACTGACTCTGCCATGGATTTTGGGAGGAACATATTTAACATGGTAGGTGCAGAAGCCATATGACCTTCTTAGTTACTAGAAACTAACAAGGTACATTCTGGGCAGCTTTTAATGGCCTGGAGGAGCAGAGAAGTCAAGTCTTCATACCTTAATCGTCTGCCACCAAGAATTGCTGGGTTACATGAAAGCTGAATTCTGCTTACAATACAGATACAGAGGCTTCTAGATCGTCTCAGGAACTCATTGATTCCTCTTCATTCTGATCTGAAATCACTTCAGGATAATCATAAAGGCATCTAAGTAAGTCCAAGTAATCTCTTCTGTTGAACGACAGCCATGCCCTTAAATTTACTGAGTTTGAAAGCCTGAGATAAAGCATTACACTGAGTGCTTTTTAGTACTTAAATATGAGCATTTGCTCCCAAACAGCAACATGGAATATTATCCTAGATTTCACTGGACTTGAATGCATAGTATTTAAAAAAACAATCCAAAACACAGTTTTTAAATCCTCTGGTACTCAGACTCCAGTGAGAGGCTCCCGATAAACTAAATATGGTTAGAGCACCCTTTTGTCTTGTCCAGGCCAGACTGTGTGACTTCAGACTATCAAACTGATGACCTCCATGCTCCTGATAACACTGCCTTCTGTAGGTAGTATTCTCCACCTAGATGAGCACATACAATGCATACTTCCTTCGAACAAAATATTGCAGTGACTACTATGTTTTTTGTAATAGACTGCTATATAACTGTAAAATATTACTTGGGAAGATCAGTACTCACAGGATAGTGCAAAAGAGCATTGTATCTTTTCCTAAGCATCAATATTTTTCTCTTCCAGCTTTCTCCATCTACCTACATTTCAGTCTGCAAAGAGCACCTGTATGATAGGAAACTCTATCCACCCAATCCATTACAAAAAAACCCTTTTGGAAACTTGGCCAGCAGTGGCCAAAGTTGAAAAGGGTGCACTGTATGTAAAGGAACCTGGAGGATTATGGGCTTGAGTAGAGTTGCAATGCCCCTGTGGAGAAGAGCTTCACCTAAGTAGAATGGAAATGTTATATCTAGCAAATCCCTCTTCCTCTTGGACAGTTGTCTTATCTACACATCAAGTGGTGTATATTCAGCTTGCTTTTTATCCTTGGTCTGGTTGTGATGTGTGGGGTATCTAGCTCAGGTGAGGTGAGTGCACAGGGTGTGGGTGTGTTTGTGCTTCTGACTCTGTGAAGTTTGTTACTGTGCTACAGTGCTTCTTATTCTATAAGATGTACTTCAAAAGGAGACATGTCAGGAATCTGTTATGAAACCACTTCAGCAAAAGCCGCCCTACAGAAGAAAACAAAAGTCACCTCAAGGGTTGTCCTTGTTTTCTAACCTCTCTTTAAGTTTGCATCTTCAGCCTGCATTTTTCTTCTTCTAAAACTTGACGGATATCTCCTCTTATATACTACATTTCTAATAGGCAACCTCTCCAAAGTGGCCCTGTGTGTGTTGGTTGTACAGCTGAGAGTGAGGCCTCACTTTGTGTAATGGTTTAATTATAATGTCAATGTGGATTCATTAGCATGACAGCTGTCACTGTAAATGGGTGAGCAGGGAGGCTTTTGGACCCCCTGGGGTCAGGGTAATTGATGTAGTGAACAGAATACTGTATTCACTGAACAATGGGATGGGTTTCCGTTCTGACCCGGGAAAGGCAATCAGTGTAAGCGGGGGGAATCGATAGCAGCTGAATTTTCATCCATGATCAGATTGATTCAGCCATGTTAACCTCAATGCGTAGATTATATTCTGCTGGAGCCTCGGTGACTCTAGCACACCCTGTAGCAGGACATGCAAATGCTGATGCTTTCATTTTTATTATAAATCTTGAACAGACACAAGAGCAGCTGCAGTTTTGCTCCACTACTCTGATCAGAGGAAAAAGGGATCTGCCTGAACATCTGGAGGCAGTTCTTTATGTTTGTTTTGCCATTGCTTCCCCAGTTCTTACTCTTCTTGACATTTATTCTGCAGTTGTCTTCTCTTGCCAAGTATGCCTTTGGAAAATGAGCAACACTGTTCTATTAGCTAACAATGCAGTATTGCTCATTTTCCTTAAAGGAACTTGCCCCATGGAGTAGCACCATATTTGTGCTTCCTTTACGGGAGTCCTGGTAAAGGTTTGTGATATTTGATATCTAGTACAGGTTTGTTTCTCTGCAGGTCCACCACAGATCTTCTGTTGCTGTTTCTCCAATTGAAGTTTATCTCATGCTGAGAATTGCTTCCTGTAGTACTATCTCATTTAATTTTTTTTTTTTGTCTTTTCAATGTTACTTGTACAGTTGACCAAACATGTAGACAAAAGAAATACTGCTGGGAAGCACAAGAGTTTAGAGAAATAAGGTGGTACTGTATAATTTGTAGGTATTTTCTTAATATTTGTAAGGTAACCTGACTACTAAATTCATTCCTCTAAGCATTGAGCTAGGTAAAAATAAGTTAAAGCAAAGAAATATTGGGTAAATGTTAATTAAAGGTGTCAGTGAAACCACTGTTCTGAGGTATCTTATATTGCTTCCTTGACAAGGCTAAAAGTGTTCATTGATTCTTCTGTTGATGACAAAGAGAGGTGTATAGAGACTTTCTTCTGTCTTATAAGATGAAAAAAACCCCATAGTTCTCCGTGAAAATAGAATATTCTTGTTTGAAATCATACTGAGTAATAAAAGTTAGCAGATGTACGGCAAGACTTTTAAACTGCTGACAGCCTCCTTTGTCTTCTGCAGCCATGGCTCTTTCTGCAGGAGAGAAGCTGCATGCATTTTGGGGGAAAGCACACTCCAGCACAAGTGATTCATCTCCATAGCCCTGTGCCCACTCTGCTTATAGTCAAACCTGAGTTTTGGTCTCCTAAGGCTGACCCTTCCACATAAGGCTGATGTTGGGAGAAGCCTGGCCCTTGCTAGACCATGCCTCCTCCAGCGCTCTGGAGCAGGGGAGACTCAGATGTGTTTCAAGGCAGCTCAGGGGATGCGTCTGGAAATACAGAACACAGATGATGGGTGTGGGAGAGCTGTCTGCAGGGAGAGAGGAAGTTCAGATATGTGGGGATTCAAATGGGCAATTAACACCAGTACTGGGGAGATCTGGCTGAAGTAGAAATTTGGAGGCCGGAAAACAGAGTGTAAGGGGACTTTGTAACACTTAATGGACATTAAAATGCACAATGAGGTGGGTGGGAGAGTGTGTATGCCAGGGTGTGCTGAATGACCACTGTGTCACAGGCTCTTATCTCACTCTTAAGGTTAATGCAACTACCAAAAAGCCCAAGGTCCTTGCTCTTGGAGAGACATCACTCAGCTCCCTCCGTGAGGATCACACACTCCAGGCAGTGAAGGGCTACAAAACCAGAGGGAGAGATTTGGTTTCATGGGCTTCTATAGAGCTTTTCCAGCAACTCGCTTCTGAGCGTATCTGAGAACAGGAATTGCATGAGGAATCAGTATACTTAAATGTTTTTTCCTCTCTAACACCCCAAAACAATCCTAACTTTGTATCTCTGGCATTTTCAGGCTGTCTTTTTATTCTTTAAGTCTGAAGAAGCTCAAGTATTTCTGGATGCTAAGACATATTGCCATCCTTTTGTTTGTCATCTTTGTCACCATGGGCAGAGATTTTTCTGCTCTGCAGGGACTGATGGAGGTTTGATTAGGAGATGTTGGCATTTGGAGAGAGGACAGCACAGTTCTTCCTCCCCACAGCCCACCAGACAAAGGTGGGATTGTTGAATACCGAACTCTCCCTTTCTACCTGTCACACCATTGCTGTTTAGCTGCACATTGAAGTGTAACTCTTTAAAACAGAAGAAAGGCTGTACAAATATTTTCCATCCCCAAAAAAGAATAATTTGTTGCTTGGCAAAAGTCACTGAGAAGGGTCCCAAAACCCCAAAGCCTCTCCTGCCTTGGGCTGCTTAACTTTTGAGCAGAGAGTGAAAATGGATTGTCTGAGATAACCAGTATTGAAATCGGAGTAGTATATCTGGAATGATTGTCTTAGTCCATTATGTCTGATAGACTGCCCTGGTTCTGTGTTTTGAGGGTGTTTCACTGTGTTTGTGTCAACATTGTCTTTAGCTGCTTATTATGCTGGCTATATAGGCATATGTAGTGCGTGTAAATGCTTTTTTTAGTTGGAAGTGTATCATTGGAAGTAATTTCAGAAAAATGTAATTAATGGACAAGAAAATAGATACTTACAGTAGCAAGCAAATCATGTGAGGAATTCTAAATTTGAACCAAAACTTGGCAAGCATGTTTTCCAAACACTGGGAAAAAGTGACACTGCAGTTAGTTTGCTAACTGCAAAGAGTAAGGGAAAGTACTGCAGTAAATTAACATCCCTAGGCACACATAGGGGCTGGAGGTGATTAGAGTTAACCTGCTGGTCAGGGGACAATTGTTAAAATCCTCTGTTAAAAAGAAGCAGCTTCCATGATTACACTGGACTTGTATAACTCAT
The DNA here is from genome assembly GCA_013401135.1 of Cettia cetti. NCBI lineage: Eukaryota > Metazoa > Chordata > Aves > Passeriformes > Sylviidae > Cettia > Cettia cetti. Next base: position 75,612 of record VZUI01064898.1, on the reverse strand, counting down.
CAAAAGGGCATTCTCTGTGCCTTTTTTACCAAATGCAGCAGCCTACTTGGATTTAACACTGCACATTGGAAACTTGTGTTTAAGATAGATACAGTGGATATCAACATGTACCTGGTTAAAATGTATAAAAAATATTAGTATTGATAAAGGATAGAAAAAGGAGAAAGTGGGGAGAGGGCACAATCGTATTGACTCCTGAGGCTTGTGTATGCACACACACATGTTGTCGCCTCTGTTGGTTGCATAAGTGCTTTTAAAATAATGAAATTACTTCCATCAGAAGAAAGAGAGAGATTCTTGCGTGATATGGCTTTTGGAGAAGAGGGAGGGGGAGTAGAAAGGTTTGCTTTTGCGATTTAAAAATATCTATGGCTGTATTTATACCAGCCAGGGAAGTTGTGTTGCCAAGTCTTTTAAAGCTTACAGAGGAAACGCAACACAAAGCAAGAAAAATATCTGTGGAAGTACTTTAGAATGAGCTCCAGAGGGGAAAAAAAAAAAAAAAAAAAGAAAAGAAAATTCCAAATGCTGCATACTGTGTGGTCTTTAGAGGACTACTTTGAGGGAAGGAAGAAGAAAGGCTGTATAAAATATGAATGTACATACGTATGCCTCCTGGCAAACTGGCCTGACGGTTGTGACCAAAAGCAAGAGGCTTTTGAACTTTTCATTTTATTTGCTTCTGAAAAGAAGGAAGAGGCCCTACTGCTATAACCATCTTCCTAAGTTTCTGTTCTGAATAGTGTCAGAATTAAAGAGTGCATATACAGCAGGAGGAGATGTTTCATTTGGAGGCAGAAGGGAGAACCCTCCTGTGAAGGATTTCCAATTTGATTAGTGTTGGCTGAGGTAGATACTAAGAAATCAGGGGACACGTGCAGTGGGTTTGGTGTCACACAGCTCAGCCAGAGCCATCATAAAAATAGAGGTCATAGAAACAGCCCAGACTTGCACTGGGGAGGGCATCAGTCTGGGAAGCTGGGGGACCCACACAGCCAGGTAAGGACCCATATGCTCTGTGTGACAGAGACTGTGCACCATGACAGGGGACAGGCCTTCCAACAGCCCTTCTGCCTTTTCCCTTCTCCACCAAACCTTGATTCATAACCACTTTCATCTGCTATTTTTGGTACCAATCCAGGGAATAGTTGAGAAGTATTACATTTCTCTGGGTACCCCTGACAGTAGTTAGACATTTTTGAGAACAACCACCCTCTCAACCAGTCAAGAACAACTGGGCAAGTGAAACATCTGGACTTCCTTACTGAAACAGTTTTTCCTTCATGATGGAATAAGGTACCATTTCTATATAACTAGATGTGCGTGCAAAGTATTTTGTAGTCTCCTGAGAAACTGAAACAGAAATTATCTCTTTAATGACACATACTTGTATATGAATTTACACTTCAGAAAAGAAATAACATCTAGGGAGATTTTGCCTTGTTTATATCTGTTTATGGACTAGCACTTCTCCTGTCCTCCTCCCTGACTAGCCATAAGAAGTAGAGCCTGCCACAGCTGAAGCAAAAGCAACTGCTGCATGCCTGCAGTGCTCACATTTGGCTCTTGCTATCCAGGGTTCTGCCATGCTGCCAATGTGTTGAAGAGGTTCATGTGAGCCTCAGAAGTGTGCCTAGGAAACCAGTCCCATGAACTGACCACCTCCTTTCGACTGCATCTGTGTTTGAACACTAAACGGAATGTATAGCTGTGATCCATTTTTTTCTTGACAGAAGCTGTAAATTCAATGTAGCATATGACTTTTTTTCAACATTAAGTGTCTAGGAAAATGTGTTTGCAGTGGTAAGATGGCCCATTTTTTCACCTATGAGAAACAGGCAGATCAGGCAGAAATTCTAATGAAAAAAAAAGGATGTTATTCAAATAACTACCAAACAGTGCAAAGAATAAGCTGTCTTTCTTTTTTATTCAGACCTCTTCTGACAATAAGACTCTTATGTAAGGGATTGATGCAACAAGAAAATCTATGTTACATCACTATGTTGCAGTCTCCCTGCCCAAGGATGATGGCCTACACAAACATACATAACCTCAGAGCTGACAAAGACTCTTAAAAATAAAGCTAAGACCTTCTTTCCTAAAGCCCTTCATTCTTCCTTAAGAATCCTATTTTCATTTCCCTCTTTCTCCTGTGACTGTTAGGCATTCTCCCTGAGATCCTGGGGACTGTCAAGAGAAATGATGACATGTCTTTTCTTGCAAGTAGACCAGAAGTCTGCAGTGGCAGAGTCAGAGCTGATTGCCTATCTTATCTCAAGTCACTGGTCTCTAATTCAGGCTTTGGCAAACAACTACTAGTCCTGTTTTTTTCTTTAGCTACAGGTTAGTGTTTAATGTATTACTTTTCTGGGACTTTGCCTATCAAGAATGAGAAAAAAATCTTTTGTGTTTTTTTTGATACCATCTGGAAAGGGACTCAAATCAAAATTTCAAGTCCAGAGAGCCCAGGAGATGAGAGGGTGAACGACAGGGAACATTGTCTGTCACTGAGGACCTATTTTTCCTGTAGCTGCCCTTGAAGGATGACAGGCCATGATTTATCAAATAGTAGATAAACTTCAAATCAAACAGAATTATGTCAAATTGACTTGAAAGATTCACTTTGTCCTTGACCAGTGGTGATTATTTAAAAATGTGTTTATTGAAGTGAGATCCTTGCCAAGAAGGAACCATAATACAAAGGAAAGTCTTCCTTTGTCATTAACCAACTTTCCTTCATCATTCTGTTATGAAAAAGGTTTCAGAGCAGTGCAGTATCAACACCTGCCTATCCTCTATAACCCATAGGCCACGCCCCAAGGGTGACAGACAAACAGTATCTGTCTGCAGGACAAAATACCACCTTACCTGAGACATCCAGGCAGTTTAGTTCAGTATGACATCTTTTATATGCCATTGGATGAGCTAGTTGCTCTTAAACTTGCAAGAGAACTAAGTGTAGCTTGCATGGTCATTTTCAGTAATTCATGGCTGTGAATTTAGACTTCTTAGTGTGGTCACAGTCTGGCTGTTTAGAGAAAATAGTGTGACAATACACCTTTTTTGAGAGAACCATAGAAGCTGGTATGAAACAACAGGCGGTATGGTTATCTACAAACCCATTGCATAAGCCCGTGGGCTGCAAGGCTAAATTTGACTCAATGCATCTTGTATGTACAGGTTACTCAGAAGGAACAATCAGAAAAAGAAGGTTAGAAGAACTGTTGTTGGAGGGTAGAATAACTTTGCATACTAGGAGGTGATCACTAATATTTCCTGCTGCTGATCCTAGATTATTTCCTTATGTGGTAGTTCAAAGATGCCATGGGAATGGTAAACTAGCATGAGCAGTCTGGTTAGTGTGATGAGCAAACTTTGTTTTGCATGTTGGTAGAAAGAATGCTCTAACATTTCTGGGTGCTGAATCTCCGACTTGCGTCCATAATGTTATATTCAGCACAGTGTAACAGCAGCCTGCCCTGTCTTGCCTTGCAGGAGTCCAGTCCATGCACCAGTCCATCTCTCATACATGCTGAAGTCAAATAATTCACTGGAGGTTTTTTTCTGAGAGAGATATAATGATAGAAATCTGCTGCCTCCACTTTATTAGTCAGGCATGGTCATGGAGCCTATGGTAAAATATTTTCTGTTGAAAGTGATCTTCAGTGATCCTTTTGTATAGTATAACAGCTTGGTCACTTCAGGACTGACTAAAAGTTAAAGCACATGGCATGATATTTAACATAATGCTAATTTTTTTTTTTTTTTTTGGTGGTAGTAGTGTTAGTAGTTGCTGTAGAATACAATCAATTAATACACTCCCTAACAGAAATTCCATCACAGAATGAAAAATATCATATTACAAAATTTGAATAGAAAATTTCTGTAATGCAGGTATACTTTTCATTAAGCAAAGCTCCACCCTGTGTTAGTCTATCACTATAGGCCAGGAGTGGTTTTGAAGCCTGTCTCCCACATGTCCCCACTTAACATGATTTGCTTTGTGTTTTGAGGCAGTCCTGGAGGTCACAACCCTTGTATCCTCTGTGTGGACTGAAAGCAGAGGATGTGTGACCACTGTGCTCCAGCTAATGAGCTCTACGTCTGGGGTAACTGGGCGAAAACCAGGCTGAAGCACCCCTTCACCTGAGTGCAGTGTAAAGCTGGGTTCCCTCCACCATTTTCTTTGCTCTGCAGATCACCTCCTACTGCAGTAGAAGTGCTTGCTAATGCATACCTGCCCTTCATTTTTCCTAAGATTTTAACTTGTGACACACGTTGTTTTCACTTGCTTCCTTTTTATTGCTTCAGTAATTTCATGGATTATTGAAACTTGACTACCTCAATCCATGGGTTGGTTTTGGTTGGTTGTTTTAAGCTTTCAGTGGCTTCTGAGGTTTGGCTGTTTTGTCTCCACCATACTTTTACCAGAAACTGGACATCATCTACAGCTTGTTTTGGAAGCTGATCAATCTGCTGCTTCTGCCATGTTCCAAACGCCTCAATAGTTGCTTCTATATTGTAGTATGTGTTAATCGGTCAAGTCTGGTCTCCCTATCAAGCATGACGCTTTTGTCTGCAGGCCTACCATGTGCCCAATGGTGCAGGAAACTTACTCAAGGCAAAATCTCTGGTCAGACAAAGCCACAAAGTAACTTAATGGTACGTTATCTGCTGGGTTTTTTTTCTTTTATTGGTCCATATAGCAAAAGCAAGGTCTGGTGGCTCTTATGAGGAACTTGGTTTTTTAACATTAATACTACCCATTTTGTGGCTTCTGAACAATTCTGTACTGTGGTCTTAATTAAAAACCTCTTTTGTTTATAAGGACGTATAACACAAGATTTAATGCTATGTTTGCATCATTATTTGAATGATTGGGATTCTACCATATTGCTTTCTAATTCAGCATTAGTATATGCATAATGGGTGGGATTTTCAGTAGGGACTGCTATTGCTCTAAGCCTTTTCCTGTTGAAGCTTGTGTAGTCTTAAATCTGCTCTTAATAAAGTAGATGAGTCTCACTTCTGATGATGAGGAAAGAGTTTTACAGACAGTCATCACTTCCTCAAAATCTGTCTTTTCATAAATAGTCATCCTGTTCTCAGCCCCAAGTAAAGTAGGGCCAGCCTTATATGAAATACTGACCTACTTCATAGCTACCACCTGTGTGTGCTGTTGTGGTACAGATAATTAACACTTCATGTGTAGTCCTAGCAGTTTGATTTCAAGCCAGCACCTATAACATTTTACCAGTGTTGAAGTATGTGTAATATTTTACAAGCATGCTACTAATCAACTTGCCCTCTGATTTATGTTTCATTATCTAGAGAGCTGAAACTGTTTAGATAACTCACGGGCAAGATACTGATGCTTTCTGTTAGTGAAATTAAAAAAAAAAAAAGTAAGATCTATCAGTGTGTAATATCATCATAAAATAAAGCACAGCCACAGCATCCCAAACCAGACCAGTTGAATTATTGCAAAAATGCATTTGAAACCAGACTTTCGCTTCCAATTCTTGCAGCACATCAGGAGAACTTTCAACTGTTCCCTGGTAACAATAGCCTTGGCTGCTGACGAACTGGTGGGAAGGAGGAGAGAAAGCCTTTGCATTTTCAGTGTTGAGACAAAAGAAACATGACTTCTTGTAAGTGGAATTAGCCTTGAGCATCTTGAGGTGGATTTTGCCTGGATTCTCTTGCTGATATAGCACGTCATTCTTACCACATACTGCCATGTGACTGCTGTGGAAAGCACTTTCCACCATGGCACCTAATTTTGTGGTTTATGATAGCACCTTACTAAGCTCAGAGAGGCAGCAGCTTGTGCCTGAAGCACAGCAGCAAATTTCTTGGCCTTCACAGTGAGCCAGAGCTAATGGATACGTTGGATGAGCTGTCCCTGGAGCAGGAGGATAAGCGCCTGTGGCTGCTCTGCTCAACCACTCATGACAGATGCCTGTCACTCAAATGCGCAGTAGATAATGTGCTGGGGATGGCACCTCTGTCCCTCTTCTAACCCAGTAGTGCCCGGGAGGCTGGGTGTATGGTGTCTCCCAGCCCTGTCCACTCTGGCATGGTTGGGAGGAGAGGTTGCCAAGCCCCACTGTGGGATCAGAGAACTGGGGCATTTCCCTTCTCCTTCCAGGCCAAATTGTTTGGGTAATCCCGCTCCAACCAAAACTGTTGCTCTTAATGTCAGGATCCTCAGTTGACCTTATCTCTTCTATGACCTTATTGGTCAGACAACACACTGTGCTTACAAAGGGACCTAAGCTAGTTCATGTTTGGGAATACTAGTCTTGATCCAGCCCCTAATGGTTAAAGGAGAACTGATATTTTCAGGCCAAGGCCTTGAGAAATAAGTTTTTAGTAACAGTGACACAAACCATCCTTATTGCACTTTCCCTCTTCAAAAAGACCCCAAATTCTGCAATTTGCTCTGTTCTGTTTACCAGAATATCTGAATGGTTGTTCATGGTCTCAAATTATCATCTTACATATATAGTACAGTAGTTAGTCAAAGAGTTTTACTGGTTCATTCATTAAAATTAAGGATTTTTTTGGATGGAGTACAGAAAAGCCAAAATTTGTCTTGGATGCTAAACTAAGTGACTGAAAATCGGCTGATGTTTATTATGTTATATTAAAACTTTAAATGGGCTTGGATTGGAAAACATGGTACATGGACCGTGCATGGAATGAAGACACTTCTTTTTGCAGCATGATGTCAAGGTGTGTGTATCATTTTAATGCCTTCTGTAAATCTTGACAACTGCTCTTTAAATTCCTGCAAGCTAAATAATCAAGAATAGCTCAAAATGCTCAATGATCTGATGACAAATTATCTTAGAAATTGCTGTGATCAAGAAATATCAGAGTAATACAGTCAAGAGATGAAGAAAAGCCAATGCCCACCATATGCTTAAATACCAGCAGATGACAAGCCACCCAAGATGCCTGATGTCATTTGAGCTGAAGATCCAAAAAACTGCTTGACTTAGGACCTGAGTGTGGAGGAGCACCTGGGATCTAGCGCTTTGCTATCCAGTTTGGCTGTGGGAGACAAAAACACAGGTTTTGAAGGTGGTTGTAAGGGTCAACAGATCACAGCCTGTTGCTTCTCGTAGTGGAGTCAGTTATTGTGCTGTGGGTGATGTGGTATAGACTCCTCATCCAGCACAAGAAAAATTCATGCTTCTTAGCAACACAGATCATAGTTCCAGGTACTGCATTTGCAACTAGCTGAAACCTGCAGCTTTCTAGTCCAAAACACATAGCTCCTTTCAGTGCTTGGCCCATTATGATTCTTTTGACTTTACCAGCCCCTGCAGTCCCTTAAGTGAGTATGCTTGTATTTTCCTTCCCTTTTCTCTCAGCTAAAAATGACTTCAAAATACTTTGGCACTTTTTCCTCTATGGTGAGAATTTGGCCAGGGTCTCTCTGGGAATAACTATCAGCCACTTGCAAAAGAGCCCAACCTCTCTGAGCCTGCCTGTGAGCCAAAGCTTTTATCAGGGAAAGTTTAATTCTCTGTAGCAGTGCCATGACTCTTTTTCTCTCTTATTGCCTCTGCTGGGTTAGATGGTGTGATTTAGGACTGACGCCTGGGAAGGTCGGGGTGAAGGCATCTTCCCTGAGGGAGCTGGGCAAGGGACAGCCTGGGTTTTCTTCCTCTTCACATGCTGAGAGAGTGTGCTGAAGAAATACAGCTAGGAGTTTGAAAGGGGAGAGGAGTACCTTCACCTCTGCGTTCCCAGCTACTGAGGAGAATGTCTGCCACTCTGCTGGGGCTGTGTGGGCACCTGCCCCTTTTTCCCCAGATGTCAGCTCCCCCCTCCCCAAAACTCATCTTCAAAGACCTTTGTCCAGTTACACCGAGAAAGCCGTAAATCTGTACCCTTGTTTAGTGTGGCATGTACTCTGCCTCTAATCCAATTTCCCTTCTGTTTGTTCTCTGTACAGCCTCATTTGGCCTGACAGCTATTTAATAAACCTATTTGCTTTTCTTTGACATGAGGCAGAAGTGGTGGGTGTTGAAGAGCCATAAGGCCCTAGTGGACAATGAAACCCTTTCCCACTCAACACTCTTCCAGCTCAGCACAGATAAATTGTGTAGAACTGGGAAATTAACTCATCCTATCCTACAAAAAAAAAAAAAAAAATAAAAAAAAAAAAAAAATTAAAAAAAAAAAAAAAAAAAAAAAAAAAAAAAAAAAAAAAAAAAATTAAAAATTAAAAATTAAAAAATTTTAAAAAAGGAAGGAAAAGAAGAAAGTACTCACAGGCTGGTCCACAATTGATTCAAGTTAATTTCTTACTCCTAAATGAGAATTCCACTCTATCTGTCAGTGCAGATCCACAAGGTTGTAAGATGTTGAAGATGATTATTTATTCACCTTCATTTCTCTCACCTATAAGAAAGCAAAAAATTTAGAGACAGTGGCATCTATTAAAAAAAAAAATCCTGTCTAAGGTATGAAGGAAAACATTAATCTATGAAGTAGAGAGAAACTATCCTGGTACTTTACACACTACAGAGATGTTTTACAAAATTTCCTGCTTAGAGGAATTTCCATTTGGTTTTCATGTATTGTTTCTGTGCTCACCTTTCTCTGTACACTCTTCCCTCACACTAATGTCGAGCTCTGGAGCACTGCATCAGGTATCTTTCAGTCAGACTTCATTTTCATGCACATCCTTTTATGACTCAGATGGAAGACACACAGACTCTGCAGTGGTGAAAAGGGTAAAAGATCAATATTTAGATATATAGCTACATAAAGAAATGAGAAATATTTTTCTTTTGATGAAATTAAAATAGAAAATAAACTTTACAAAAGTTTTAGCTTCCTAGTGCTCTGCAAATTAACTAAGAGGCCTTCTTGGTCTTTACCTCTCTTAATGATCTGGCATAGGTACATATATGTGTAAAATTCAAATGCCAACCACCTACATTCCAGGGTAGTGGAAAAAAGACAAATGTGACTTGTGAATCTGCTTTTCTTTTTAATCTGGAATATTACATAGACTCAGTGATAACTGAATGACAGATTAAGCAAGAATATTTCCTGGCAATTATTCCAGCTATTTATTCTTGGGTAATTGCTTCTTAAGTGGGCTTCTGTATTGCCTGTAGACTTTCTGTTGCCTGTAGACTTTCCTTTTGGAAAGTTCCTTTCCTTACTGAATTAGATGCTGAATGGAGGCACACTGAGAAGAGGTCTTTCCCAAAGAAGCAATATACATCCACAAGCAGCCATTCAACTGACAACCCAACCAGAACCTGATCTGTGTTGTAGTCACAAGCTTATTAGAAACATCAGGGACATACAGACTCAGTTATCCTCCCCCTAATTTTGTTTCTTATATATTTCTGATAGGCAATTAGCAAATTAAATATCGCTTTCCAATATCTCTTTCAACTAACACATCAAGTATTTTGATTTTTTTATCTTTCTTTCAAAGCCACATTTTCTGTGATACCATAGATACATGTTCAAAGCAGCACCATTCCTCTTCAATAACATCATCCCCAAATCTTACTTTTAAAAACTATTCTCAGTCATAAGGATTTGAAAACATACCTGAGAAGTATTCACTTACAAATACACAAATTGTAACTACTCCAGTATAACATTTTTCTTTGAAACTCCTGTCTTGCTTCATTTTTGCTGCAAAGGAGGAAGGTCAGCACTAGCAGGAAGAGGTAGTGCTGCTCCCTGATGTCATGTGGGAGCTATATCAGCTGTGGCAGCACCTATCCGCAGTGAAAGGCCAAGTGGCAGGCTGAAATATGTTAGAGAAAAGACTTGCTGGCAGATTGATGGAGAACGCTGACATATTTCTGTAAACCACAATACAAAGGGAGTTAATCAAGATCAGGAGGAGTGTCCGTCTTCTTGAGAAGTCATTTCCCACCTCAATTAGCTGGCAGTTTAGGCAAACATAGGCAGTGGTTAGCCCCTATCAGTCTGAGTGATGCTTTCTTGAGCAACCCTTATACTCCTGCCTTCACTGAGTCTCTGTGACAATGCTGTTGGCCACTGGCAGACTTTGTCAGCAAGACCATAAATCTTTATTGACAGCCTTAGCTTCATGTTGGGCTCAACTAATGCCCCCTCTTAAAGCAGAGAGGGAGAGGAGGAAATATCTAGGCTCAGCATGCACAATGTCTAACAGAGGTCTGCCAGGGATTTAATTTCTGTTATAGTGATGGTCACATTTTACAAGCCTGTGTATGTCTCTGTTACCAGACTGCTCTCTTTTGGATGTGTTTTTTTGTCTCCCCCTGTTTGTATGCTTGTTTGGTGTTTCCTCTTCTGGAGTGTCCAATGTCCTAATTCTGCAGTGTAGTCTGCGAGGTCTTTGAAGGAAAGCAACTTCTCTTACAAAAAGATGACAAAAAAATCCCCAAGACTAGTGATCAAGAGGAAAAAAGGAGTCTTCAGGCTTGTAAGCCTAACAAAGGCAGGCAATAAACATGTGGTAGAAAGGATGATTTATTTTAACCTTTTTACTGTAGTCTCTGATATTATCCAGTATAGGTTACAGCCCTTTTGTTTTTTGCTCTCTGGATTTGGCAGACCTCTGCTCCCAGTCTGCAGTAATATGTTTTTTCCGCTGTCTTTTCTCCAGTTTTTGGTGTCCCTTGGCATAATGAAACTCTGTGAATTTTCCTCCCTGCCTGACAAATACCCTGTTATTGTTTTGGACCACACTGGAGGCTCTTTACAGTGAAAGCTCTCAGGAGAAGCATGCGGTACACTGACAAATTAAGTAGTTAGTCTCCAGGTCTAGTTTTCTAGTCTCCTACCTTGCAAAAAGTGAATTGAACTTTTTTTTTTCTTACTTTGGGTCACCCTTTGATGTTCCAGATTTTAGAGAAAAATCGTATTTTTCTGTTCTTGTCCATTCCCAATGAGAATTTCTCTAGCTGTGCTAGGTAAATATTCTGAGTGAATGCTGCTGATGCATGTAAAGGTTGAACTGGGTGCCAGCAGCATGCACTGTGACTCATCCACTGACTCACCCATGTAGAAGGGTTTGTCTGAATGGCTCTTATCACCCAAGGTAAACTGAGATGCTTTAATAGTCCCAGGTCTAATTCAGGTAGCTATTGCAAGTAACTTTTGCAAGTATATTTTTAATTGATAGACAGTCATCTAATTAGGAACTATAAAATGTGTTATGAAGTCAGCCAAAAGCTTCCTCTTTCCCACACCCTATATTTAGAGCTATTTCATTATCAGGAATAAGTCAGGAATTAGTAAAATCTCTCTAGTGGAAAATTCGTTTGTATGAAAATACAAGTTTATTCTGGAGAATGAGTTTGCAGACCTGTTGCAGGAGAAGCAGGTGCTGATCTCTTATCTCTGTGTCATTGGGAAATGCTGCACAAGGGTAACATCCAGGTATTGCAAGGAACAAGTGTTTTGCAAACAGGGCTGTAGGAATGACAGTACATTTGTCCATGTGACATGGGTGGCTCTCCAAGGGATGTCTTCATGCATGTGTGTGGCTCCATTGCATATCTGGGAATAAAGGGGCAAAAAAAAGAAGAAAATTTCTTCTGTCCTTCACACAGTGCTTTTTAGTTGCAGACCACAAAACAGGAATGCTGTCTTCTGGTGTTGGACCCTTCTGAGTGATGGATTTGTACTTCAGTGCTGAGCCTCCTTGGTAGCACCAAGGATGTTTTGGGCAGTGCTCCTGCAGTTGCTGACAGACAAAGGGGTCATGGAGGTGGTCTTGCAGTGAACGACTCTGCCATAGTGGTGCCTCATTAATTGCTGCTGCTAAATAGGATTGGGGGGGCAGTTTTCATGCTTGGCTCTTCTGTTCTTTGCACCAGAGTGGTCAGGAGCCACTGCACTGCAATTAACTGGTGTCACCAAAACAAAAGTTTCCCTGAGGGAGAACCAAGCCTTGAGTCTATTTTTTCTTAGTGAATTCTTGATTGTTAGGTCAGGGAATATTCTTCACCCCCAGTGCTGGGGTGGTGCTTAGCAGACGGAGCATGTCCCTTCATCTGATCCTCCAGCTGAGGGAAGACACCAAAAAAACCCCCAAACTATTTCTGCCTGCCTGGAAAAGCAGCTCCCTGCCAATGAGATTAAAATATCACTGGCACTAGACATAAGTCTAAAGCATTTTTCTTTTCTGACAGCAAACTATTCCATTCTTGCCCTTTCCTATCTCCCAGCTTCTCCTTGTTCCAGCCTCAGCACTTTGTTCCTGCTGGGAGCATGGCTGCCCCAACTGAGCCACCTCTGTGTCATCCTATCCCGCCCCTCCCCTTGTTTTGGCAGGCCTTGGCACTAATTAGAAGTGTTAATGCTTTACAAAGGAGTGGCGAGGGACTGTGAGGCATCTGGCATGGCTCAGGGTGAAGCTGCCAGGGTGAGTGCCAGCCATGGAGGAGGCTGGCAGCTCCCTGACACACCTGTGTGGATGGGAGAAGCCCTATTTGGGTCTGCAAGGCTGTGTGGAAACCACATGAAATTCCAAATAAGCTCCTTTTCCTCTCCCTTTGTGGGCTAGAGGGATGTGAACTGTGGCTGCTTTTTGCTGCATGGACCAGGTGTGAACACATTTTAGGGACTGCCTCTGCACATGAACAAGACAAAATTGTCACAATAGCTTGCAGGAGAATCTTGCCTGAGAGGTTTTTGACTTGTGCTAGAAAGAGATTAGAGATGTCAATGCCTTCATGAAACAGAAAAGATGGCAGTCATGGACATCTTCACAATGCAGGCCTTAGACTCCAGAGAGAGTCTGAACTGGGAATGAAGCTTTTGAAATCCTTTTTCCCCCTTCAGCCATTTCCTCTTTAACATGTTGCCCCCAAAACACTGGCAGTGCTCGAAAGGGTTGGCACATCAGCGCTCAAACACAAGACTCTCTATTATTTCAAATTTATGCCTTAGAGCAGAAAAGATTCATCTAAGCCTTTGAAGCATCACATAGAGTTTTTCTCAAATCTCTTTCTTCTGTTGAGCATCTCTTTGGTGGGAGGCAATAACAAAAAAGATTCACTTGGGTGTCTTGTGGGGCTGATTCAATGTTGCAGTTGTCTGAATTCCTCTATGCTGTAAAATTGCCCATTCGATGCATCACCACAGTGCTTCAGAACACCAGATTTATAGAGACTGTGTATGTTATGTCTTGATAGTGTTATCCCAAGGGGACTGTTAAAAAGAAATTCGTGTAATAACTTGAGATGGCTTTTGTCATCATCAGAAGTTGAGGGTAAAATGCTTTAACCCGCAACTGTAAGTCTGCAATCCTGGAAAGCAATGACCAGGGTAATGCTTGAGTACACTTCTAACAATTGCAAGGAGGGAGTCAAACATTGAGAGCAAGTTTGAAAGATGAAGATACAACAACCTCAGACATCAGCTTAAGCCTCCCCATGGAGTTTTCTGTTATCTACTCTTACCTACACCGTTATCTACTCTGAATTCTAACCTCCAACACTGCATATTTGCATTTCCTATTGTATCTGGAGAAGTATCCTGGAGAGCAGGGGATGAGATTGCTCTGTCCTGGAGCTGGGAAGCAGTGATGGCATCCCAGTGATGGCATTCTGCTCTGTCTCACCCTTACTTTGGTGCCTCACCCAAAAAGAGTCACTTGAAATGTGGCAAAATGTTCTTCAAGAACCCCTTTCTTTTGGGAGGGTTGAAAAAGTTTTACCACTTGGTTTAACCAAGGCTTTTGCTACCAGCTGGCAGAACTTGCAGCCTTTTCCTGCCTGGCAGTTGTAGACAGGGAATTGCTGATAGCCTGTCTGAAATCTGTCTCTTGCTCTGAGTTGACTGCAGAGCTACCTTGTCTGGTACAGTTATAAGCTCTGTGAGATTTATATATTTAAAAAGGGGTGGGGGTGGGAAGAAAAAAGTTTGGCCTAACCTCAGAGTCCTATGGGACTGCAAGAGGAAGCAAACTGGAACCCATTTTCCTATTTCTTCCTCAGCCTTATCCGAGAACAACCAGCCTATCTGTAAGTGGCAACTGTGGAAAATGTGCTCTGGCCACTTGGTGTGAAAGATAGGCAAGACTCCTAAAAAATCTTCTCCGCAGCTTATCACCTTTCTGCTGGCTCCACAGCAAACTAGTGCCCCGGTGCAGAAGGAAACTGGCTGTCTGTAAGGCTGGACAGGGCCTCATCAACAACTGATAAGCTCCCCTGTGAACATTCAGGCTCTTCAGGGTTTACTGTCCTTTTAAATACCACAGAAGCTCTAGCTGGGCAGATTCGTACACATACACACGTACATTAGTGCAGTTGGTATTTAACACCATACACCCAGTTCTCCCTTGCTCTTTTTGCTGTTTTGGGGATGCTGCTCCTGTATCATTTGGATGCAAGTGTAATAGGCCTGTGCAGCATGTTTTATAAAGTTGGATAGAGGTATTTAAAAATAATTCTCCTACCAGTTCCTTGGTTGTAGTACAAAACTGTGAAAATCCATTTTGCCACTAAAATAGTAGTAGGAATGGAAGAATTGAGTTTCCCATTGTGTTTTTGGGAAAGAAAATGTCCACAAAAAAATTATGCCTGGAAGTTGTTCGGGTCTCGGTTATTTTAAATTGGGCCAGGGAAAATGTGACAAGCCATTGTTCAAGATTCATTTTCTGCTATGATTTCAGTAAAAACAGAGAAGCAGCACTACAGAACACTGCTCTTCCATGGAACAAACTTGCCCAGTTTGGGGAAAGCAGTTATATAACCACTTTACTAAAAGCAATTAAAATATGTTGTTAAATAAAAGGAGGAGAAGGTGCAAGGACACAGTAAAAAGGGATGCCACATGCTGAAGTCCTGTTTTATATTTTGAAGAGTAATTCTGTAAGAGAAGGCCTGAGAAAGCAGCTCTGTTGCTTTGACAACACTTTAAATTCCTAATCTTTGGAGTTACCACTTTCAAGCCAAGGTTCTCTTCACACTAAAGGCTTGCACAGATGGGGACGTTTAGTGGACAAGTTTAAGTTATAGTTGATATCCATGACCACCACTCCTGTAAAAAACTGCAGCAGACTGGAGCAAGGTGGGCAAGAGCGTTGGATGTCTCTGGGGAGTCTGCTGAAAGTCCTTTGACTTGATTGTTTTAAAAGAGTTAATACACAACGGATCTGATCTCACCAAAACCCAGAGCCTCAGGGTTTCTCTCTGCCACTTGGCTAAGGAATTGTTTAGATCAATGTAACTTATAAATCTAAATAGCTAACAATTAAACCAACTCAGTTCAATAAACAAGTAAACAAAGCCATAGTAAAACACATCCATTCCCCATAGGGCATTTTCAATGTTAGATTGCCATTGCGACTGCAAAGCATCAGACCTCAGAAGCCTGATGCATCCAGATCTGGGAAATCCTAGCTGGGATAACCAGGTACATGACTTTGTACCGAAATAAGAGTATTTCTGTGCTTGAGAGACTCTGAACACTGTGTATGATTAGTTGTTAATGAACAGGACAAAAACAAGGAAAAGGGGAAGAGAAGATCATTAGGTGAGATGGAAACCCTCTTGGGCAAAGTTTAGTCTCAAAGACAACAGTGGTTGCGTACCAAGAAAAACATTGTAAAGGAAAAGGACCAGGAATTGCTGGTCAGGGCTGGTATTGCATTGCCAATACTCTTTGTATTGCTCTGGTAAGTAAAGCATGTGTTGATCCTCTCCGGGATTTTGATTTTTGTTTAAAAGCCACCAGCAAAAGGGATTAAAATATTAATGGCAATGTATTTATCCAATAGGACGTGTACTAAAGAAGCTGGAGGAAAACACACTGTAACCACTGGATTAAATGGGTCTGAAGCTGTACCATGAGGGCAAAACTGTTGTTACTGTCCCCCAGAAACCTTGCTATTAGAAAGATGGTAAAATTTAATTAAAATTAAATTTAAACTTGTCCATGCTTCCACTGTAACAGAATCAAATATATATATATATATATATATATATATATATATATGGAATGCATTCACAAGAAATAAGGAGATGTAAGAAGGAAAGGAGCTTAAGCTGAAGGGAATGGATGTGTCCATTTGTATTATGCACAAAAGGAATATAATGTATTTATATTACTGATTAGGTTATTTGGTCTTAACAGGTGATCTTTTCAGACTTTTAGAAAGAGTTGGACTGTTTTGGCTGTATAAAGAAGTAGAATAACCACTGCAGCTGTGTGAGAATGTTTTGTTTTTTATATGTTGGAGTCTTTTTTACTTTACACAAGAGCTCTCTAACTCTCAGGGTTTGCAGGTGTTCCTGTATCACATTAATGTAAAATATTGTCATACTGAACATCTTTATTTTACCTGGGGCTTTATAGATTTAATTAGAAAAAGGCATGGCATCCTAGCATGCATTCATTCCTTCAGATGACAAAATTAGTCATACAGTGACATCAGTGATGGGAAAAATACTAATTGAATGAGGGTAGAACAAGAAATCCCTTTTAATCTCATGTTAAAAATCACCATACATAAATTTACTAGCTGCCAAAAGTTGATCCTTGTCTCCATGATTTCAATGGTGCATTTGTTTTCCTTGGTCACCTCAAAAACTACCTGATGGGATCTGTCACCCGTTGTAATTACCTGGTGGTGGGAGCTTGGGTTCAGCCCCTTCAGACTTACATTTAGTCAGAGTCTCACCAGAAGCCTCTGGGAAAACACTGGGAGAAAGACACAGTCTGTGTTTGAGGGTTGTGAAGTTGGCTTGCTGTTGGAGTGCTCTGTAATGCAGTCTTGCTGGATACTCACTGGCAAGCACTGTTTCCTAAAAATGTGCGGTCCCTCCATCCTCTTGGGACATGGGAAAATCTCTCCTGACAAACCTCCCATGGTCTCAGCCCCTGCTGAGTGAGGGAGCTGCTCACCCCACAATGCACACCATACACACTGTGTGGGTACGTGGCCGTGCTGTGGGGCAATGCAGGCAGGAAAAAGGGGGTTGGGTTCTCACTACCATAGCTGTGTGTCCCTCTCTCCAAGACTAACTCTGCTAATTATTTTATGTGCATGGTCATGTGCAATTCTTCAGCAAGCGTTTTGGTGGTTTTAATGTTAGAGGAATTATGTGGTGTTTTTCAGGTCATCTTTTTGTCTTTCTCCCTGTCGCAAAAACTCCAGCTTTGCATCTCTGTTCATTTTTCTCCCATGTATTCCCTACCTGGCGTCTCTGTGGTCTATTTCATATAGAACAATAAAGTAGGAAAGGCAATTTTGGCTGCTGGGCAGCTTTGAGATCGCTTGTTAATACATCCATTTGCAGATGTAGGGAAGCAAATTGCTATTTAATATAAATACAAAGAGACACACCTGACTCACTCTCAGTGACAGTCCCATCAAACAAATTCCTGTGAAGATTTTTAGTGGCAGTGAATTTTAAGAGCCAAGGTCCTTGGCTATGGATGTTTTGGATGAGCCAGAGAAGCAAGCTGAACTGTTGCATTTGGTCCAGCTGCTGGGAGGAAAGCTGTCCCTCTAGTGATCCACTGCCCCACAGTGAGAACAGTACTCTCTAAACTAAAGATGAAAAGGAGGAAAAAGTAAAGTTCAGCATTGCAAATTCCCCCTTCCTCATTCATTTTCCCCCCAGTTGGGCAACAGTGATGGGGAGAAGCTGTGAATTTGTCCTCAGGCTACCAAACTACTCCACTTCTCCCTTTGGAGCAGTTACAACATTTGTGAAGGCTGGAGTTTTATAGAAGAAAACTGTCTTGCTTCCTTAATGAGAGTGATCACTGTGTCTGCTGCTTTTTTAAGAAGACAATAAAGTATTATGTTAAGCCTGTGGGATGTTTTTTTGGCTAGGGAGATGTATTCTGCAGACATCTGACTGGTTTCTGTGGTGTTCTGCCTGGTGTCAGGAATGATGGGGATCTGCTGTTCCAGGGAGAAAAGCACTGCTGAAACTGGACAGATCTGTCAGCATAGAAATCCTGTAAAGCAGGGCTTTAACCAGGTTCCTCTGAGCAGTCCCACTGGCTTTAATCACACTCAGAGGACTTTATTTAATGTCCTTTGAAGAAGATGACTCTTCCTACTTAAATGAATTCATGCATAGTTGTAAATGTGTGAGACTAACACAGGCCTACAGGATTTAAAGTAAAGCAAAAGGTCAAAGAGATCTCCATTACCACTCAAAATCAGATGTAATAATAGGAATAAGTAACTTTAATATCTAAACTGCATTAGGAGAAGGGTCTATCCTTTCCTCTGTGTCTGCACAGCCCCTTCCTTCTCTGATGAGTGTCAGCCCCAATGGACAGGCGTATGTGACAGTGCTCTGCCAGGGGTATCAGGACTGTAACAAGAACCAAGGGTCTGTATTCTACTCCTCTTCCCTTGCCTCTCTGTTTTCCCACCAGCCACATCAGGAGGAACTCAAGGGCTTTGATTGCTGGGTATATTCCATTTTCATTGTTATGGGAGCATGATTACATATGGGAGTGTTTCAGGTTGTTTGGTGTCACCGTTTCATTGCTTCAGACAAAATGTGGAATCCTTGAATGAACAGGACAAAATGTTGGAGGGAGTCAGAGAAGCCAGGTGACCCTCAGCTTGCTGCCTCTTGGCATTTTTTTTCCCTGGGGTGCAACAGATGATTGCAGTATTTTGCTGCTGCTTGGCTCTGCTTTAGCATACTCTGTATGATTTTCTTATGTAGAGCAATGCCAGTGAAAGATAGTGGTTCATTTTTCAGTGTTTCACAATACACGGAGTCCAGCCAAAACCAGCCTGATAATGGACAGAGGGAAGTAGCTGGTCAAGGTGCGTGGTGAGCCAAGTTTTTTGGCATCATTGCTTTCAAGAAGTTTGTGTGTTAACAGAGCTGGAGGGCATTATCTTAGGAGTACTGCATCATAGTCCTGGCTGAGCATGGGCAGATGAGCCCCACTTACTGGCCCAGCCTCACTGGGGTGAAGGTATCTATTCATCAAAGATGGGTTGGGCTACCTGTAGCTAACCTGCACTGTAGTCATATACAGTGACATGCTCCTCACTTAAGTACCTAAGGCTCCTGGAAGGAAGATGCAGGGTAGGAATAGAACATCTGTGGAGATGCAGAGCAAGTCAGTGACCTCATGCACAGGGTAAGTGACCAAATGTACAGCATACTTAGAGATTTAGAAAAGTCCAAACTTTTACTCCAGCTGCTGCCACTCTCCTTCCACGATCCTGTAAGACGCTTAGCTGTTTCCTCCCTCTTCCCATTCTTCCTCTCTTTTTTTTCACTCATTCAGAGCAAGAGGCAGGGACCAGAATAAACAAGTCTTGACCTTACCAGTGATAATAATAATAACAGAAATGATAGGTCAGGCCAGCTGACACTGTATCTGATTTAAAGTAAGTGTGAAGTTTTTGTATATAGGAGTTGGACTGGGAGAGGCATCCTCCCTTAAGGATATGTCTTTTTAAAATACCTGGTGCTAGAAGGAATGTGGTGTGCGCTGAAGGCAACATGCTTTGGCTGCTCTGAAACATTTTTATGAGGCCTGGGATAAATCAGCTCTGGAAAGTATGAGTTGCCAGTAATCAGAAGAGAGGGAGTTTTATCCAGGATGTGGGAATCACAGACTGCAGTCTTACTAATGCAGCAGTAATGTGCCAAAGGAGATTTCTGTGGGTCCTACAGCAGTGGTAGGCAGCTTCCTCTGCAGAGGAAAGGCAGCATGTTGCCCTGGCATCATCAGGGCTTTATGGAAGGGCTGGAGCTGCCCGTGCCTGACAGCCTCCTCATTGAGGAGGAGGGCTCCCCTGGCTGTGGTTGAAGACTGTGGGGTTGATGCACTGGCCTCACTGGGTTCATTCCTGGAAGAGTCAATGGGGGCAGTAGCAAAAGTCAGACAGGAGTGAGGTGGAAGGAGGGAGAGCAGGAGGAAAGGAGTGGTGGCAGTTGTCCAAATTCCAACTCTAAAATCAGCTGCATTCACACCAACCCCCAAATTGTTTTGTTCTTAGTATATTGTGCAAATGTTCAAAATATAATGATGCTGTTGGAATACTGAGTGCCAGGAACAAAAAGCTTGGAGTACACAAGGCACCTTGATTTATGTTTTTGAAGATGTATGGATGCTGCCCAGCCAAGAAAAACCCACAGCCTCTTTGGGGCACCTTGCCCCTGTTGTGTCATGGAATACACGTTGGTTGCAATGTTGGAGGGCATGGCTGATGATGAGGGTGCTTTCTGCAGAGGGGAGAGGCCTGTCTGGTGGTGTCTGCATTAGCCTCTGTTATGTCAGATGTGCCAGGTTTTACTGAGAGAGCAAGAGCTGCCTTTCTAGGCCCTGATGCCAGGAGCTGCAGTCTAGCTTATTGCCCATGCCACTCTCCCACTGCCATGAAGGGGTCCAGCAGGGACTGCTGGTCTTTGGGCTTCCTCCTTCTCTAAACTTTTTACAGAAGTTTGCTCTCGAAACTGGCCGTTCCTGGCTCCTGAAGTTTGAGTGGTCTGGGTCATCTTGCCCTACAAAGCCCTGAAAATTAGTGGATTCAGAAATGCATTAGGAAATGTAAAAGAGCTCCAGCTGCAGTCCTGATACCCAACTGAAGATCCCCACTGGCATTTGTAACGAGCCATGCTGGAATGCAGCCTGGACCTCTGAGAAACAGGGTGATCACGTACTTGGGGAGCTATCAAGGAAAGCAAGCTGTGACAATAATGTTTGGAAAACACTCCAGGATGAAAGACATGCTGCAGATTAGGTATCTAATCAATCTATGTTTCTACAGAGTCCATCATCTCAGGCCCCATTTTTTTACAAGCTAAAAGATCAATGAATGCTTCAGGTAAATCCCCAGCCTCTTTGCTATAACCCTATGGACTTTAATTTTATTTCCTTACTTGTTAGTGGCAAGCAAAGCCACATTAATTCTATGTACATGATGCTGAACCAGATTCCTGGTGAGATAAACCCCTGTGGTTTCAGTGATGCAGGCCAGCTGAGGATTTGGTCTGCCATTTAGCAAGTTTTTATGTGAAAGTATTATTTGGAAACATCCTTTGATATTTCCCCTGGTGCTGAGCATATTACATAGCAGGAGTTATCTGAAGATTACAGTTGAAGTCAGGATTTTTGTGCAGTGCTTACAGCTGTCCTATTTCTTGCACAGTATAAAATAAATCTGCATCATTTTAGGTTTGGAGCAAATGTAGGCTTTACTGGGAAACGTTGTCCATGCTGGAGGGGAAGCCACTGGAGACAAGAAGATTTCTGCTTGCGTAATGATTTTGACATGTCAGAATTACAGCTCTATCACTTTTGGAGACCGTGACTCTGGCTGGCGGTGACTGGAAGTGCAACATGATAATTGTAAGGAAAAGGCCTGGAACTCAACAAAATACAGGCGGGGTGACAGGCAGCCATATGGAATAGGGAGGGATGGGGACATGGACACACTCCCTGCCAGTGTGTGGGATTTAAGAGAAAGAAGAGTTGATAAGCTGGCTGTGGCTCCCCCACTCAGGGTTGCCAGTGTCAGAATGAATGGCAAAATAAACATTTTGGCATGTGCATGTGTCTCCCTGGCCTGGAAAAACTCCACAGGGGATTTACATTTAAATGAAGTTAATACGATTTTTTGAACATACAAACTCTGGAGCACAAATAGCATCTTCAGGTATAAGCACAGTTGCATTTACTCAGTAGCCATCTCTCATGTAAAATGACTGAAGGATAAAGGTAAGTGACTGCTACTAGTCACGCAGCATCACCATACTCCTTTCAAAGTCCTCTGGTTTTTGTTCCTTTGGTTTTAAAGAACACGTTTTAAGATCTTTCTTTCTAAAGACCCATAAATTACTTAAGCAAGGTCACGTGAGTGTGGTTCTTTGCATGTTAAAGCGATTGCAAAATAGGCATCTTCAGACCATAAATATGTGAGTTTAGGCTCATCTTGTCTGAATCTTAGACCACACAAGACCTAGGACATGCTGTAAAACTACCAATATTTACATATTTAATTGACAGTCAGTAGCCACAAAGAGTAAGTGGGATAACTTAAACCAGTGAGACAAACATCCGGCTCAGTCAAAATAAAGAATGAATTTCTACAAGGCTCTGTTAGTAAAATATTCAAGGACAGGAACAGAATTAAAATCTGTTCTTAGATCAAAGCCAATGCCCTCCTTTTCTAGAATTGCAAACTTTATTGCTAAAAGAAGTTTTGGAAGGTATTTATCACACTATCTTCTGCATGCCAGCATTATACTTTGCTAACAAAGCATATATGAGATGGACTAAACCTTGAAGGAGTTGTAAGTAAATGAGGAAGTTGAATTGAATGTAGATTTTTCTTGTTTGACTCATTTTTGACCTGGCAGTTCGACATCTTTATCTGTGAGTTGAAGTAAAACCATAATCTGGAGATAAGGCAAAGAGTACCTGAATGGTACAAGTCAGGATGATTAAGCAGTGTTATAAACTGGTCTGAATGACTTGGTAAGTGTAGCCCTGTGAAACAAAGTGGTACAATTAAAATAGAAGTTATTATACCTTAGAACAAAAAATGCAGCCCTCATGAACAAGAAAGGAGACTGTATGCTTAAAGCCAAAAGGCTATACTGGCTGTATTGGACCCAAAGAAAAGCAGAGTATTGCAGCTCAGTACTCCAGTTCTCTTTGCAGTAATGCTTACACGAATAAAGAGGTTACTGAGCTCTGAGTTTGTCTGTGGCTGGAACTGGTGAGAATGATGCTTGAATACTGCAGTTTCAGCAAGTTCTGCCTGTGAGGTGTATACCCAGAGAGGACAGAAACAGCTATAAAACAGAACAAAAAGCTGGAGAGAAATCACTGAGATAGATTTTCCTATGCATGTTTACCCCCCATAAATGTCCTCCAGAGAGGCATCTTCATTGGGAAGAGAAGTCTGAACACCAAAGAGCTTTACAGTCCAGTGAAGCAAAACATAACCTGAATCTGTGGCTGGGAGCTGGAGCTGGACAAATTAAGCTGAAAATAATACACATTTTTATTAGAGTGAGTCTAATCACTGGAATACACTATTGGGATAGGGTGGATTCTCTGGCTCCTAAAGTCTTTACTTCCAGACGGATGCCTTTCTGGAGATAGTCTTTAGCAAAACACGATTTATTGGACTCGATGCAAAGGTAACTTGGTGAAATGTAATGACCTGTGATATATAGCAGGTCAGACTGGATAACAGAGTGGTGCCTCCTAGCTTAGAGCATTACAAATCTAGGAACACTTAAACTTTAGGAAATTATGACAGCAAGCTATAATATTTTTCTCTGCCAAGATTTCTCCAAAGCTCCTAAATAAATCATTACATACAAAACTTGCTAACCAGCATTGATTTTTTTTTTTTTTTTTTTTTTTTTTTTTAGCTATGCTGGGGATTTTTTAATCTTGCTTTTGGAGGAACAGTTTATAAGATTTTCTTTTTGGTTTTTAAGTACAGTTAGGATGCTCTAACACTAAACCTTTCCAAGAACAGGAAGACTTTCTATGCCGTACCTGAGGCCTCAGCAAGCTATGTAACTTCATTGTACTTGGCTTTTCAAGACCTTTCCTATAACAATTTGTACTTTCCATGTGTGCTGATACCAGCTTTAATGTCAACTCTATCACACTGTTGGCTGCCCATTCCCCTATCACAAAATTTATACAAAAGATAAGGTTTTGACAAAGCAGTCTGATACAAGAACCCTTTCCTCATAAGAGGGAGCTGTTAATCTACACATTTCTCACAACGGGAGCTAGCCTCAGGAATTGTCCTTCATGTGCTTTACCTCCTCATTTGAAGGGGATAGTTTTGCATTATCGGTAGAGCCATCTCAGAAGAAGCTCTTTTTACAACCTCTCCTTGGAAGATTCTCTGGGGAAGAAGGGAGGCTGGGTATAACTTCAGAAAAAGGTATTTGAGTCTCTTGTTGAGGAAGCAAGTGTTTAACTTTAAACAGGTGCTGAAGTCCATCAATGCAAAATAAATAAATGACCTGTGGAAACATTGCAGCATATACTTAAACATAGGTCTGTGCTGCCAGTTCTAATGAGTTACAGCTTCAGTCTACAGAAGCACTTGAGGAGCTGTGTAATCCGAAGGGCAGGAGAAGTCCCTTGACTTTAATGGATGGTTTGTGTAGTCAAAGCCATCCACCTCCTAAGTGTAGAACTGGAATAAAGTGCTCTGAAAAGCAAAAGGAAGCAAACTGGGAGAGTGTGGTGAGCACACGCCACTTAATTTGTTACTGTTTGTTAGTTATAGCAAATAGATCCACAGATCTTGATAAGGATGGAGGGATGTGAGGCCTCCCGATTTTCTTTGGGGAAGGTTGGGGGCATTTTTAGAAGAGGAAAAAAAAGAAAATCAACTCAAACACTTCCCAGCAGTTTGGGAGTAAATAAAAACCTAAATCTTAACCTGGTGGAAACGAAAAGGAATTTGCCTGATATATTCAATGATTTAACAATAAGCAGGGACTGAGCTGTCTCCTAAGTCAATAGATTGATGGCTATTTGGTTTATTGCTAAAGAGGCAACTGCTGTTGATTCAATTCTTGTAATTCTTCCCCTTGTTTCTCCCCTCTCAACCCTATAGTAAATGCAATTATTTAAAAGTTAAAAAAAAAAAAAGAAGAAAATTTAGCTTTGTTTTCTTTACCTTTTTTTTTCCCCCAGAGATTATTACTCCTAACAGTGCCTTAACATAATCTCACAGCTGACTGAACACTACCCTCTGACCTTTCTTTCCTTGGGGACAAACTCAGGTTTAATTGACGTTTGTGTCTGTGAGATCTGCTGAGGAGAGATTAGCAGTGACTTAGCTAATTAGTATTTAAATGTTCACTAATGTTCCAATGGATTTGTCAATTACAATCTTATTAAAAATGGATGCAAAGATTTCATTTTTTTTTAAAAAAAGCAGCAATGTCAGAGCTGATTCAATTTCTCTAGAGGATTAAAGAAAAAATCAAATTTGCTATTATGAACTTTTCAGTCATACTAGAACTCAAGGAAAATATTTCGAATTGTAATTGGCCCATATGTTTCTCAACGTGCAAATATGTTCAATTCTTGTTGCTGGGTTGAAAAATTTGAGGATGCACAAGCTCTCATTGGGACAATTAGGAAATATTCACACTGTAATTAGATGTGTTGATCTTCTACTTTCCCAACAAGGGCTTTGCAGCTTGAAACACTGGAAGAATTTTCCAGACAAATTTAACACACGGTATTAGAATAACTCCACTTGAGTTACCCACACAGGATATCAATCTCTTTAGAGTTGCCCATGGTGTACATGATACACATTTCACCCAGTGCACTGAGTGTGAACAGTTTTTAGCCAAAGAGTTTCAATTTCATATTTAAGCCACAGTTAAATCAGGTAAATGATGAAGGCAGCTTCTGGCTGTGGAAAATCCTTAACTGATCAAAACAGGGGCACCTTGTTATGAGCTGAAAGCTTTTTTCCGACCTGGTGAATGAGGAAAGATAACATAATATAGAACTTGCTTAGAACCAACCTTCTTTCAACCCCTTTTCACTAATATATTTCAGCACATATAGCAAGTACGCAAATATA
This sequence comes from Cettia cetti, assembly GCA_013401135.1. Classification (NCBI taxonomy): domain Eukaryota; kingdom Metazoa; phylum Chordata; class Aves; order Passeriformes; family Sylviidae; genus Cettia; species Cettia cetti. The sequence continues at coordinate 50,042 of VZUI01064898.1, read as the reverse complement.
TTAGGTTTGGATCAAAATTTGAAATTTGGTGCCCTAAAGAGATCTCAGTCTTTAAAGAGATTTCAGAAGCCATCCATATAACTTAATATACTTGACTTGACTTGATTTTTTTTCCAAAGATGCTAAGGTATTACAAAAACCCAGCAGGTTTGGTGTATTAGGAGTTTCAGCCACATACGGGTTACACACCTTCTGCAAATGAAGCTAGTTTATTTGGGAATATAACTGAATGTAACTCTGTATTTGGGTACTCCGGAAACATAAGGAAATATTTTCATGCGCATTAAATATTCGAGAATACTGGCAGGATGGGGAAGACCAAGTTCATTGACCTTCCATGACAGCTCTAATTTGAGCAGCAAAAATGTTGGGGTGGGTTTTTTGTGCTCATGATTTAAATAGGAATTAATCTAAATTAGCACAAAATTACTTTGTTTCCTATCTAACAAACAGCTAAGAAAAGATGCCTTGGATGAACGAGTGAAGAGAGCGTTTTTAGGTTTACCTGAAAAAAAGTCACATTTCATTTTCAGATGCTTTATATAAACTTAAGAAAACAAGCGGTAGTCCAAAGTTTCAGAACAACACACATACTTTTAGTGTTCTTTTTTCTAAAGCACTTAGTAACTAATACCAGTCTGAGAATTGTTGTAATTTACCCAGCTGCTTTTCTTCTGGTATTTTTCCTTGATGAACTCTTTTTCTCAGAACCTGTGTCTCTCTTGGAAAGGGACTGTAGATTCGTAAGTACCTACATGATTTCCAGTCATCCCTAACACCCCCAAGTCTGATGCCATGCTTCGGACACATCAACTCATTTGGATCCTAAGGATCAGTAGGCAGTTTTCCAAAGAATCTCGTTGGAGCTCTCATTAGAATAGAGGTGTTTTCACTGAATATACTAGGGGACGTTCTTGGACTGCAGCAAAGGAAGTAGGAATAACATGAGCTCCTCTTCTCACATCTAAGCAATGGCATTATCTCCTTCTATCTCTTCTCCCACCCACCATCTTTTGGGTATCCACTCCCCCCACCCCTCTTTACCCCTATATCATGGCCTCCTTCAGGAAGGGCAGCATGCTCAGGTCCATGGGATGCATCAGCAGGGGTGTCAGCAACACATGATGGGTGCAGACCTGGGCAGACCCAACCCTGCATTACTAAAACTCTCTGTGGTCCCTGAATGCAAAGATACTAGGCTCTGTCCTTCCTAAAACATCCCCCTGCAATCCAAGAGCCATTAGTTACAGTTATCAGGGAAAGAGTTTTGGTGCTGAGTTTGAGATATTGAACTGGAGACATGGGGTGAGCAAATTCACCTCTGCATCCTACAGGGCTGTCTGGCATCAAAAGGTCCCAGCCCTTCTGCTGGAAAATGGATGTCTGAGGTAGTCCCAGGACATTGCCCTGCCTCCCCCAAGCCCTGATACTGTAGGTGTTAGAAAAAAGCCCTGATAGGAGGAAACATAAACAGATAAAGACATCTGGGGACTGTAGCCAACAACTGTGTTCTGGCACCATGAGCCAAACTGCTGCCTTGACACTGCAAGGAAGATATTTTCTGGGGTCACTGCTCACCAGGAGGAACCCAAAGGGGGCAAGAATCTCCCATCTCCACCAGCTGCTGCAGGATGAGAGCAGCGGTGAGGGCCAGTAGCAGCACTTAGCAGCCCAGCCAGGTTTTGGGGAGGGAGAGGACACCAACTCCAGGTTGTGGCTCCAATCAGAGTCATCAAAGGGACATAACCTATCCACAAATTCACATGCCACTTCCTGATACTGTGAGTGCCAGGGAAGAGAGTCCAAATCACTGCTATCACACTCCTGCAGTAACTTCAGGGTTGGTGGGATGTGACATTGCACCCAGAGCCTGCTGCTGGAAGGGGAGAGATGGCAAGATGGAGCAGGAGATCCCGACCCACTGCCAGAAATGCATCTCAGCTTATCAAGGCACCGTGTGGTATGGCAAATACGATGTCAGTTGATGAGGAGAAACTCTGTGTGGCCAAAATGGAAATAAATGGAAATAGAACAATTTCCTGTAGCAAACTGACATCCCTTGAGAACAGGTAAGAAAAAAGGAACCAGACTGATTTTGATTTATTACTCCCTCTGTAAACGCATTTGCTGACAGTAGTGGGGTATGTAATGCCTGTCTCTACTTGATTGAGGTATGTTTTGCTCATTGCTTCATGAAATAATACATACTCATTGTAATTCCTTTTATCTTGACTTTTTTTTTTTTTTAATTGAGAGGCCAAAACAGCTTTGCTGAAAATACAGATTAAAGCCATTTTTGTTAAAACCGTATGTTAAGGAAAATGAACAATGAAAGTAGTGTCCCAGTTGTTAAAAGCCAGATAGCTTTTATATTGTTTTGTCATTTTCATTCCCCAAAATATTTGTAGTATGGGGAGAGTCAGCCCACTTCCTGGCTTCTTGCATAATGTAGTGTGTTGCCTCTAAAGCTTTGTTGATAATAGATGATTGGCCAGGCTTCATAACAGTCCTCTAAGAAATGGGTCACTTTATCCCAAGATTGGGCAGGAGGAAGATGACAGCTGCATGAGGCAGTTCATCTGCACTTCCAGAGGAAATGCATAAAGCCAATTTTTTAACTAAGGAATAAAACCAGTAAGTATCCATGCAGCCTAAACCTGAGATAACAAAATACTGGATCCCAAAAAGAAAATACAGTCAGAATCTATTGACTTAAGTGCCAAATAGTGTGTAGTATTGATTTACTAATTTAACTGACTAATTTTTAAATTTCCTGCCCAATCCTTTTTAAGAGCTGAAAGTTTTCCTTTTTTGGGTCTACCAGGACATGATGTAGAAACATATTGCCCAAGTCAGTCTGCTTCTGTCAGCTATCAGGTAACACATGCAATCAAAAAATGATCATTGTCCTGGTCCATTGAATTAAAGGGAAAGGTGGAAAGACAAAATATTCCTCCCTGCATTTCAGTGAAACACAATAAATGTTTAATCAGCTTCTTTTAGATACAAAAGCAAACACATTTCATTTTGTGAATGCAAAGGGAAAGGAGAAAGCATGTAAGCTAGTGAAGGGATAACTGACAGACAGGCATCAGCATGCTATTCATTTGTGAACAATTAAGAATTGTAAATTACATTGAAGAAAACGTAAAGTCACTTTTATTCACTGAAAGCTCAGCCTAAAGTACACTGAAGTTGTAAACTCCCCTTCTGTGAAATTTGCTCTCAGTTGAAGCAGGCTTCCTACTTTAAATGTAAGTTATAAAATCATCCTGAAATAGAAACTTGACTGGGGAGATTTGGGTGCACTGAAATGTGTGAGTGCCCCAGCAGCGAGCTCTCATGCATGGAAGGTGGGCAGCCCCATCCCTGACACACAGCTGCCTGTGCACGTGGGCTCCAAGTGCAGGGTGCTGCGTGGAAACAGCCTCAGCCGACTGCAACCAGATGGTGAGGGGATGAAAGCTCATAAAGGATGCCAGTATTTTAGATAATTTCACAGAGGGTTTCTGCTTGGCTGAAGGCACAAGGAAACTCTCTCGCTCCGTGTTTGCACAGCCAAGTGTTAAATCACTTCGTATCAGAGCTGAACCTCAACCTCATCGCCGTTAATCTTCTTGATTGGTTAAGTCTTTGCTTTCTGTCAGAAAATCTGAAATCTGAGTGTCAACGATCAGCACATGAGGCCTTTATGGCATTGCCCCCCCTTTTCTACCCCTTTCCCCCTGCTGCTCAAGGGAGAGAGCATCCTCTCTGTGTCTTGCACTCACTGTTTGCTGCCTGTACAGCCAGCCTGAGCTGCAGGTATATCCTTCCATTATTCACCCCCAGCCCAAGGAGGCTTTTTAGTCATGTATTCACTATTCACCTGTACAAAGTAATAGTGGCTGGGAAAATCCCAGACTTCCTTGTATATCTGAATGTATCAGCTCTGAGAATCTGGTGTCCTTGTTGTCCCTCCTTGTGCTATGAGGAGAAATCAATCTTTACTCATAAAAGGTCAAATGCAATTGCAGCTTCTATTTGTAAGTCACTGACAGTATTTACCATTTCACCAAAGGCAGAATCCCAGTCTTTCATGAACAGGACCTGGTTTGGGCTCCTAGGTGAATGTCTACCCTTGGCATTAAGAGATATCCTCCCTAGACTGTGTAGTCACTGCTGCAACCATCCTAGGAGTCATACTGTGGGCAAAAGTCTCCTCCCTGCCCACCATGCACTAGCTAATGCTTCATTAATCCTCAAGACAATCCATGCAGGGCTCACAGATTTCCTTCCAGAGAACATAACCATAGCAAACACCCACCCATGTTGTGGGTCTTGTGTCCTAACAGCAGAGGAAGTGAAATTCAATGAATTACAAAGATGTTTTCTTCCCATGTCAGAATTCACACCTTCTTGTCCATCAAACCTCTTAGCCAGCCCCTTTGTAACTTAAGCATGGTGTCTTACTGGCCCCTCAGTCACAGGGTATTATTTCAGTTTTCTAATTGAATCACAAAACAATTTATCAAATGAATTGAGAATAACAAAAAAAAAAAAAAAAAAAAAAAGGCAGGTTGATGCATGAACAGGCAAATGAATATGGACATTAGGAAGATTAATAGACATGTCTCAACTAGTCATATCAACAAAACTTTGGTGGTGTAAACAGACCATTAGCAAATAAAAGCAGGATGCTAAAAAGGTTTAAAAGGGCAGCCTCTCAGAAATCAAATGAATGTTTGGAAGCAAGGTTTTCCAACCTGGGCAAACAGGCTGTGGAAAAGAAGCATCAACCCCCAGCACACAGCAAGAGTGTCTAGGACCGTTCTTGCGATGCGCAGATATCTGTGTGAGATTCACTGAGTGCAGAAATTCATCTCTGTGATCACTGGCTAGTGATGATCCTAGTTTGAACCACAGTCACTTCACTGGGTGCCTTGGTGAATAAGGCTGCCAGAAAACCTGCTCACACAGTGTGCACACAGCATCTGCCACTGTGGACCCTTCCTTGCAGCTTGTCCTCTTGGATCTGACAGAACCACAGCAGAGCTTCTGGTTAAAGCTGGGCTATTTCATGCAGAGGATAATGTTTGCACTGAATGTCAATGTGCATTTTGGTTTGGTCAAGATAATGCCTAGCCAGTGACCTTATTCAGCCCCAATTAGCTGATAACTGCCAGTCAGTCTCATTCCTCATTGTTAGGAGTGAACAAGGCAATCACGGGAGAAAGGTAGCAATAATAGGAACAGCTAATTAAACTGTGAGTGGTGCACAAGGCAAAGAAAGGAGGAAGAGGGATGTGAGAGTTTCTAGATGGTCTGGCTGCCAGCTGAAGATGAAGTAAGGCTCTGGAGTCCAGGATATAAGCATAAGGCTCAGATCAAGGTTCAAATCCCTCTGCTTCTACAGCCTTCTCTCCCAAGTCCTTTGAGCACATTTGCGTCTTCCAGCACAGCACCCTCGCTGCTCTGCTCAGATAGGCACCATCCTTGTGACACAACAGACCATGACACACAGGTGGCAGCTCTAGTCCCTGAAGGACAGTGGATGGTGATTGCAGTGCCCTGCCTAACCCCACTCTTCCATTCCTGGAGAAGGCAGTGGTCCCTTGCCAGCAGCAACCCAGTGCTCTCACACTAGTTCCTTTTTCCCTGAGCAGGGGTGGAATCCAAGGACCACAGGGAGATATGGACTTCAGGTGTTTTAGGAGATAATAGGAAAGTGGCATGTTTTGTGGGAGCCCATTCTAGCACCTTCAAAAGATCACAGAATTATTTACATTGGAAAAAGTTTTAAGATCACCTAGTCTAGCTGCTAACCTAGCTCTGCCAAGACCACTAATAAACCATGTCTCTATGTGCCAGAGTTGCCTTGGGAACTTTGTGCCCACGGAATTCTAGCATCAGCAGCACTGATATTCATCAGATTGGAAAAGCCTTCTTTCTGAAATACACTTTTTGAAATACTTTTCTCTATTGAATATAGGATCTGTAGAAGAGAAAACATAATTTGTAGAACCCAAGGGAACTCTTCATATACTGCCAAGATTTCCAGATGAGGGGAAATATTTTCCTTTAATCCTACTGCCACATTCAGGCCTTATACTTCCTTCACAGTCACTCCAATTCCAGTTTGTTGTATGTCACTTGGGAGAAATATGTGTACTTATTCCAGCTTAATTGTGCCTACAAAAATACCCAATCACAGTAGAATAATCCTACTGAAGCTATGAGATTACCAGCACTTCCTTACCTGCAGTCTTTTTTTCTTTTGTGCCAGCAGAAAAACCATTCACAAGGCATTTTGAAAAAGTATTTGCTGTGGACTATACCTTGCTTTCACTAATCCTCCTAAAAATCTGGCAATTTCTATTAAATTTGCTAGAGCTGACCCGAAATTGCATCTAGACTGAATAATGAAATTTGACCCTCTGCATCTATAGAAAATGTGGTTTTCCATATGCTGTTTCAGGGGAACCATGTTTGCTGACTTGGATGGTGGATATTCCAGGCAAAAGTTATTGATTTGAGCAGGTACAAATCAGTGCATCATGAGAGACTGGGGATGCAGCCTAGAAAGCCCTGATGGCTTGAATTGCAGGGAGGCAGGCAAGTTATGTAAGCCTGCAGAGGCTGTTGTTGGGGGGGGATCCCTGATTTTAGCAGAGAACTCAGGGCATTACTGTGAGACAGATACAATAAAGTGTAAGTCGTTAGGCAGAGAAGATAAAGCACCACTTAAGGGAACCACTGACAGATGGGAGTGTGGCTCTGCAGTTCTGAGCAGGGAGAGACTTGGGTGCTTGCCCCTTCTGCCGCTGAACCTCCTCACAATGCCTGGAGAATAAAAGCCTCACGGCATAATGGTGGTGGTGATGACAAGGGTAATAAGGCTCATGATAATAAGGACAAGCAGGGTTTCCATTTCCATTACCAGAGCAATCGATTGGAGCTTAAGGTTTTTTCTGCTGGTTTTTTTTTTTTCATCTAAAGCAAGTTCTGTAAGGGCCATGAGATAAAACCCTGAAAAAGGCCTTTAAAAAGGTCTTTGGTAACAGTGTGGAATTTAAAAATCTAATCTGTAATTTAAAGAATGAGAACTAATCTAATTGGTGTACAGTCCATTTCCATTAGGAGCAGGATACTCAATGTACGCTAGATCAAACATACAGGTGAACTCTTTTTTTCTCTTTTTTTTTTTTTTTTTTTTTTTTTTTTTTTTGTAGTTCCACTCTCTAGGACATCTGCAGAGTACCAGATGCAGCTTTTTTTGCCCATTATAGACATAAACATGTATTTTGCTCTCCAGCATGGAAAGAAAAGCAGTTGGTTCAACAGAGGTAGTTTTAAAACTATAGTAATCTCAAAGCTGCCTACATGCTTGATAGTGGTGGCACCTTGCTACTCACAAGAGATATAGGCTGCAGCACTGGGTGGCCCTTTGGCACAGAGGGCTGGTGTGATGCCCCTGAATCCCCACCACACTCCTTTGCCAACACCTGCCACAACTTACCACTGCAAACAGATAAATCAGCCTGGGCTGGCCTCAGCTGGAGTCCATGCTAGCAAAGCGATGTAGGGGCTGTGAGGGAAGAGGTGCCGCATGATGCCTGGGGCCATGGAAGCACACAGGGGTTATCCTGGAGGGGCTGCTGGCAGGGAAGTTGGTGTGAGATGAGGTGGGGGGAATAACCTGGCTTCTGGTCAAGGTAAAACCACCTTTTTCCTCACCAGGAGCTTGGAGCCAAAGCTGAAACTGAAGTGCTAAAGAAATAATCCTTGCCCAGAGCAGTTGGCTTTGTTTCAGGATTGAAACTGTGAGTCAAAGATGTTTTTATGTCAAGACTTGCTTGAAATCTCTCACTGTGGTCCATTTATTTTAGTCTGTGGCTGCCAGGGATGCAGTTCAGATGGGTAATGATATTTGGGAGCTTGAGGATGAATTTCACTTCCAAATCAAAATTTCTCCTCTCTGCTCTGCTGCCTTTTGCTCACAGCTGTGAGATGCCTCAGAGGATGCTCGCATACATTGTGATGTGCTGAGTGTCATACAAAAAGCAGTTGTAAGCTGTATCTTGTGGGAGTTTGCTAATGATGCAGCTTGCTCTATTTTCTCAAAAACATGACATACATGGCCATCAGGCAGTGTCCATGCAGACAGCATTCTACCTGGTGGAGAAAATTAGTGACTATTATGTATTTTAACTCCTTCACACCATCAACTGACCAGATTGCATCTGGCACAGTAAACCTCAAGCAGATGAAACAAAGGAGGAGCAACTTCTTTGCTAAGTAAGTATCACATTGAAATAACTATCTTAAGTTAAGGTCTGTAGTTCAAGCAGGACTGGGCAGAGGTAACAAATATTTGGTAGCATGGGATTTTTCCAAGGCACTGAGAAGAGAGGGTGCTTAGCACATTGGAGAGGCCAAGAGCAAAGAAGGGTAAGCTAGCAATCTTGCACAGACAAATAGAAATTTTGTCCCTAAAAGAAAAAAAAAAAAAAAAAAACTGACATGAAATTGGAATCTTTGCTACCATTAAAATTCAATAGTATAGTCATTCCTCCGTCAGTTGGATGTCCCTAGAAATCTCAAGCTTCAGTGTTTTATTGAAATCACTTATGCACATCAACAACATGTTTTTTGCAGTGATCTTTACGCCCCCACTTTTGCAATGTTATTTTTTCCCCCTCTATGAAACCGTGACTTAATGCAAAGTAATGGCATGTCAAAGGCAAAGTTACAGCCCGTCTTGAATGCAATGCTGAGTCTCCTGTCATGCGTGGAATGTAATTACCATTAAGGCTGAAAAATGAGGGAGATGAACAGTAGTGGCAGTTTTTCTCAAGTTTACATAAACACTGGCTGCAAGAAGAGGGCAGGAACATTAAAATCAAAGAGTTCTTGTCACATCAGCGCTTTAAATCTCTAAGCGGCTCCTTGAAAATCATCTGGCCTCGGTGAACACAAACAACCGATAAAAGCTTCAGTTAAGGTCTGCTCTTATCTGCTAATTTCAGGGCAGTCTTGCCCTTTACCCACTGTCCCTAGGAAAGTAGCGATTTTGGCACTTTCCCTTGGCTTGCTAAACTCTCTGGCAATAATATTAACTAGCTGGAAAAGAAGTAAAAATGGCGTTGAAGGTGTTTGAAGAGGAAATCCCTGTATCACTCACTGAGCAGCCATAGGGAAACACTCTGGGTGCTTTGCCCATGCATCCTTACAGTTAAAGACTGGGTGATGGAGAACTCCATTCCTCTCATTCCTGGGGCTGGGTATTATCTCCTGGGCACAGGGCAAGCCCTAATTAGGCCTGACTCAACATCTCTCAGAAACGTGGGCAGCATCTTTCTCCCACCCGCTCCCACTGAATCTGCAAGGTGGCAGTGCCAGGAAGCAGGAATGCCTTGGGAAGAAGGAAGAGGCAAAGGTGTTTTAATCTGTGTATCCACACCCTGCCACCCCCGCCCCCGCCTATTTGTAGGGGTAGTTCTTTCCCTGACTTGTGCCGAGTTAACAGCCAAAACACAAGCCCACAGGTTTCAGGTTTCATTAGCGACCTGAAGCTCTCATCAGGTTTGCCAGAGGATGTTTCAAAGGTAACTTGTCTGCACGAAACTGGGCAGATTTATTGTCTCTGTGGTTTTATTGAACGTTTTTGGCTTCTGTTTTCTCTTTTTGGTTTTTTTCATGTGAAACCCGATGGCTTAAGGCAGGATTTGTTTTGTGGCTTTGATGGATTGGAGTCTCCTCATCCTGCTGCTCTTAATGGAGCAGAGCTGTAAAGCACTTCAGGTTCAAAAAATTCGATGCTGGTGGGAAACACAGGTTGCTCGTGTCTCTGTCTCCTGGGTTTTCTGTGTTGCCCTCCCTCTCCTTTCTCTGAGACTGGCTCTGGGCACTGTGCTGGAGCCACTGGCAGACAGCCACCCACGCAAATGGCCTGTGCCTTAGCATGGCCCTCTTGCTCCCCTGCTTCCCTTTGGCTTATCCCCGTACCCGGCATGGATGGGAGCCATGCCATGGAGATGCCCCTGTCAGTGTCTCACCATGCTGCAATGGAGGGGAAGGGAGAAGGAAGCAGGCAGGAAAAAGACAGAAAAAGGGACAGTCTGTGCAGCAAAGCTCAATAATGCCTTGATGAAGAAAAGCAAAATGCTGGTCTTCTCCCTGGCCGTCTTTCCTTCTGCCATTGCAGTCACTGGCTCTGGTGCTTCTGAGCTGTTATGAAAATGGTCCTCTTGAGTCCAAATGGGCTCTTCTCATCTTCCAAACTGCATACTGTGTGGAAATTGTAAACAGCTGCAAGTGGTTTACCTAACAGCAACAGAGAAATGACAAGAAAAGCAAAGAATAGGAAAGTCTAAGGCAATCTCTCTTGTAGGTTTTGAGACTGGTACTGATTTGCCACAAAATAATCATGTGTTTTCAATAAATATCTTATTTTTCATTAAAACATTGCTTTTTGTGGCCAGCATTTTTCTTGGCAAAACCTTCTCCCCACTATTCTTGCTCAGCATTTGTTTCTGAGCTGATAGAAATTTCTGAGCTCCAAATAGCCTGGGGAGAAAGGAGGGTTTCACCCCTCAAATTTTCCAGGTTGAAGGTTCTAGGTAAAGCCAAACTTAAGATCCTTTAATGCAGCTAAGTCTTGAAATCACAGAACATAGAATTGATGAGGTTGGAAAATACCTTCAAGATCATCAAGTCCAGCTGTGAGCCCAGCCTTCCCCACCATGTTCACCTTTAAACAAATATTTCCATGCTCTTTGCAGAATTTGGATCTCCAGATGGAGATTCATGCTTGCAGAAGTCATCTCCACAAAGCACAGGTTGAGTGCTGTGGCTCATTCCTTATCGCAAAAATATTTCTAAGCCTATAATTGCTGAATCTTTTAGGATCTGTCCCATGATATTCAACAGCTGCAAGCAGAGCATGCCTGGGGATGGTTGCCAGGCAGAGGTAAGAGGAACCCAGGTCACTGAAGGAGCCCATGGTGGCAAAGCCAGTCCACAGCCAAGCTAGGACCTCTAGTCCAGGGGTCAGGGATGGTGATATATGGGATTGAGCACTAGAGACAGAGCTCAGGCAAGGACTGGGGTGGAAGCCTGAGCTTCAGTGTAGATCAGGAGGGAAGTGGAGACATGCAGAGACTTCTCATGGCCAGACCCGTAGGATGATGCAATCCACCCAGGGCCCTGACACAGACACACTCACCCTTCAAAGTTGTGGACAGGTGCTTGCAGTCCTGAACCCTGGAGAGTACTCTCAGTACAATGAATGCAGGTATAAGTGTTCCTCAGGAATAGGAATCAATATCAACAACTTCAATGTTCATTGCTGGTGCTCAGGCAGCAGGACTTCTAACCTTAACCCCAGTCAGGTGGGGGGAAATGCCATCCACTAAATATTATCTTAATGACATGGAATAAATGTATAAATGTAAACACCACAGCACTCAAGTAGAGTTGAAAACACCCCAAGGGACAAGTATCCTTCAGTACAAGTGAGACAAAAATTGGATACTTCAGAAATGGTGAGAATGTTCTTGAGAGTACAATCCTTTTTGCAGTGTCACACGACTGTGATGGACTTTTATCAAACCACTATGGTGATAAAAGGCCAGAATTGAAAAAATCAAATGGAGAAACTGAAAGTGGGAGGAGAGTGTTAGTAAAGTCTAATGTGTAATGTGCCATGTATTAGTTTTCAATCAGGTTCTATATGTGGCCACAGTAAAGAAATATGACAAGATTCCTCTGCCTGTATTTCCCATTCTTGCTGGTGGTCTTATTTATTCATGCTGTGTTTTCTGAATAAAAGCACTGGGGGTGGGCAAGAAGAGGTGGGAAAAGCAGAGAGAAAAAAGCAGAGACCATGCTGGAAAAAGAAAATCCCCTCTGAGTATTCATCCTTTACATAGTGCATTCTGCATTTCATTTCATGTGTGAAAACAAAATGCGGTTCCCTTGTTCCCCAAAGTACCAGCGGACAAAATGGGTTTGATTCGGTTAAATATAATGAAGTAGGATCATTCAGGGTTTGGGGTTTCTCTCTATTTCACTGAATTTTCCACTTTGCTTGTACCCAGATTAATTTATGCCTTTTTTTAATCATAGACTATTTGTTCATTCAGTTTTGTTCATTTTATAAATCTTTGACCCTTGATCTGTGTTGGTACGTGTAAAGGGATATGGTTTAGTAGCTAGAGAAGGTTTAGTTTAATTAACAGCTATATAAAAAGTTTTGAGCTTTCCTAGCACTAGAGTGGCAGGTCTTGGACCACTGCCTCCTGGTTTGTCCCACCAGCCAGAGTGCAACATGTACAGCAGGATGCATTTCACCGGCTAGCTAAGCAGAAAGGGATAAGCTCCAGTCTAAGAGGAAATCATCATGCTGGAAATGACTTTTGTGATCTTAAGGACAGCAGATGAGACAATCTGCATGTAATATTTCTGCAATTAGGGTCTGCACCTTTGATCAGACACAGAGAATGGGTCCCAAAAGGAATTTTACACCTTCATGTGTTTCTCTGAGTGAATTCTCTGCTGCCATGTTAGGCTTTTTCTGGATAGCTTCTTGCAAAGATTTGAGTGATGGAGCTTTATTGGTATGTATATTCAAAGGAGGCAATTTGGGAATTACTTTAACATGGCTAAAAGGAAAATCTCCTTATGAAATTCTAGAGATGGTTGCGTGTTCATTATTTTAATAAGTAGAGGTGGTACCATGTGGCTTATCTGAACAATTTAACCTAAAAACTTGTAATTTTTTTCCATATATATTTGCTGATCTGCTAAAAGATAATGTCTCTTCCTGTGAAGATTACCAGATCAGTACAGTTCAGACACTGAATATCAAACCTTGGCAAACAACTTTGTGTGGACTTGAGAGAGAGAAACTTTTGGAAATAAAGACAACACCACAACAGGTTGCTAGACTTTTTAAAGAAGAGATATTTTGAGGAACATTTTAAATTGCCATCAAAAAATAAACTGGGGTTATTTTTCCATATTTGCTTCCTATTTATTTATGTATTTATTAATCTGTATGATGCTTTAAAGAGAGGGCGTTGAAGAATAGAGTGGTCTATAATACCACCTATAGATAAAACCACAGAACAGCCCTTTTGTTGCTCTGTGACCCTGCTTCAGCCTGGACTATTGTCCAGGATGTGAAATGCCATATAACATGCATAAGATCATTTATGGCATAGGGCACCCAGCTGCAGTGTTTTGGGTTTTTTTTTCATGTACTGTTTTTATAATTATTGTTTTTCATTTGGGTATAACATTGCACATGTAAGATACTTCAGGGTGAGTGAAATATAAATTATACAGAAACTTAGAGAAGATCCCCTATCTCCGTAAAAGCAGTTTGCACAAATACCTGTATCTCCTTGTTTTTTTCTGGAGGTCACCTCAAGCTCACCATTTGGAGACATAAGTTCACCTCTTTTAGAAGGAAGAAATAAAATCAGATAATTTTTTTTTTTTTTTCCCAGGGACAAGTGTCCTCAATTAACACTGACAGCTATTTAATTTCATTTAAAGTAGGTTGGTTTAAAATATGATTCTTATCTCGCCACCGCAGGATGGACTAGGTCTGTCTTTTAGAGGCACCCAGGAGTGGGGATTAAGGGAACTCGGTTACATTTCTTTCCACAGAAACCTGAGCTCCATTAGCAAAATATAGATTGGAGCAGATACAGACCCAGCATCTGGCCCCTTAGAAATAAGATAAAACTGTGAGGAGGAAATTAGAGAAGATCCAAAACCCATTTAAATCAATAGGGAGGCTCCATAACCTTCAGCAGATTTTGGATCCCACTCTCAGAGAACAGAAGTACTTATTTACCATAAAGAAATCATTATCAGTTCAGTTCATTAAGGCCTTGATTTTGTTTTTCTCTAAAATCTCTTATTTCTTTCTCTAACGGTTACTGGCTCTTTTAAAGAAAATGGGCAGCAACTTATGCCATGGTGGAGAGGAGTATATTTTGTTCCTTACTAAGAGGGTTGTTCCTAATCTTCTAGCATATTGATTCCACCTCAAATACTGCTCAAATTGTAATTAAGCAATGTGCTGGTTTATGTGCTGGTCTAGAGTTGGTAAAGTAATAAACCCAACTACTGTAATGTTTTGAAAACATCTTTTCAAAGTAACAGATACTGATGTGCAGTGCTTTGGTCGGTTTAGTTTTGTGGGGTTCTCATTTCTCATACAGGATTTTTGTCTTTCAAAAATCACTGATCCCATTGGTAGACACTTTTTGTTAAAACACACACACAAAAAAAGCAAGCCTAAGGAAGCATAGGGAGGCAAGAATGAAAAATGCCTCTCTTATCCAGCTCTAGGCAGGCCTTCAAAAAGACTGAATTTACTGAAGTGAGAAGAACTGATGCTGAATTCGTTGCTAAGAGGGTGTAACATATCATATTGGGTTATATAAACTCTATGTTTGAGGTGATTACAAAATAGCTTCTTATCTCTGGGATTGTTTAACTCCTGAAACACAAGGCTTGAGGGCATATTTGCTGAGCCCTGGTCAGCCAGAATACCCAGGTACCAGGACAGTTATTGCATGTGATGGCTTCACAACAGCCCCCTAAGACACCAGGAAAGCATTTCTACCAAGATGTGGGGACTACTGGTAAGGGTTCCAGCAGGCAAAATTGCCTGGGTGGTCTCAGTCCAGCTCACAGCTTGCTATTTAAGTAGTCCTGTTCTAGGTGTCAGTGAGGCTGTTTTCTCTATCACCAATGAAGACACAGAAGAAGAGTTCCAGTACTGCTCTAGATTAATGTACATGGTGATGTTCTCTGTCAACATTCACAAATAGCATCTACATGGCACTTAAAATTAGTACCTAGCGTCCCTCCACCAGGTGAGGAGCTACAACACCTGCATGCAAAGACATGCTTCCCTGCACAGGAGAACATATCTGGGGTAAGGACTTCTTAAGGGCTCTCAGATGCTTATGGTTTCACTCTAGGTACCCTTATGGCCTTGCTACAACCAACTGGGAAGAGTAGAGGAGTTGTGATATGCCTATTTCCTGGTTAGCAAGTGAATGGACTGATTTGATCCTGTCCATCTGGAGGTCCTAGGGCTGAAAAACCTCTGTATTGTCTGTGGGGTTAATGGTGCCAAAGACAGAAGGGCCATGGAAAGCTACCACTTGCTTGCTAGAACTTGCAGCAGTGAGTGGAGAGGAGATTCTTGAAGTAATAGGGAAGGGGTTATCAGTGTAGCACTAAAAATTCCATTAAAAGTCCAACTTTTATGTGAGCAGTCATCTTCTTCTACATTCATGCTTCCTGTATGCAACTGAGAACTTTACCCACAGAGCATCTCCAAGGGCAGCTGTACACAGGTAGCCTGTCCTTGCTTTGCCATTTTTTTCAAGTTGGTGCTGTGTTTGTTCTCCCTTACTAAAATTGTCCTTTTTTGACCTGAGATGTTTGCAAGCAGTGATGCTGCAGCTTCTAGAGCTGTGGTTAACAGGCTGTCTGGTGCTCTGGAGAAATGCCTTTTAAAACTCAAGTTGATGCTGCATGTTTTAACAGAGTTCTGTTTAACTAATGGGAGACTGAGTGTAGCATGGAGGTTTAGGAAAAAATTGTCATTAACTGGAAAAATAACAAATAAGAGTTTTTATTGTATAACAGTGATAAAATCATGCACAGGTGTCTCTGCTTTCTAGACAGCGTGTTGGTCTCCTGCAACCTACTCATCTCCCATATTCCTTCTTTGTGCATTTTTTAGGATAGATGAAAGAAATGCCTTCTGAAGGTAATCTTAAAAATAGATTACTCTTGGGGTTTGATCTGATTTTCCTAGTTGTTAAATCTTAGTATAGAAATTTTAAAACACAAAACTACTATTAGGATTACTTTTTTTAAAAACTAGAATATTGAAAGAGGCAGTAACAAACACAGACTCTAGAATATTATATTACTCTTATACCTGTTTTTGAAATATTTACTAATTATTAATATAGGCAGGAGAATACTACCAACAGGCTTTGATACTGAAAACAGTATCATGATGAAACAGATAGGTGGGAATACAGAAGTGGAAAAAATATGTTGGTGAACAAGGAGTATGCTTTAATTTTTCATTTCCATAAGTACTGCTACAGTGAACCAGACCAAAAGATCCCTACAAGCCAATACTCTGTTGTTTTTTTACAAGCTGGCTGAACAAATAGAGAGGAATTCCTTTCCTGGCATATTTTTTCTAGCTTAAAAATATTAGTGTTATAAGGACCATTAGTTCTTGAATGCACACTGAAGGATGGATTTATCCTTTGCAGGTTTGCCTAATTCTTCTCTGAATCTCTTTTTATGCTCCTGCCCTTCACAGCCTTCTGTGGCAATAAGTCTCAGAATTTAACTATTTGAATGAAGAAGTACATTCTTTTCTTTAGGATTGCTGCAGGGTAATTTCATCAGCTACACTTTCATGTGCTTTTTGAGAGGTGAATACCATCACCTCACTAGTTTTGGGTGTGACATCCACCATTTTTGGGCACATTTACTCTTGAATATTATTTAACATTCCTACTTTACTAAAGAAAACATTTCTTGATGCCTCTCTGATCAGTTATTTTGTAGGACTTACTTAGTTTTGCCTATATTTATATGTGCTGGAAGTCAAAATGTAGCTACATCGTTCTTCTTTTACATTCTTTCAGGATTGCTCTCAATAACATTGTTATTTCAGTCCTTTTTCGGTTGCGCTCATCTTCCTAACACATGCTTTGAAATTTATCTTTGTATTAATGTTTCACACTTGTGAAAAATTGTATCAGGGAGATGGTGTCCTTTACCTTAGGACACCATTTTACAACCATGAGGGGTCTGATTCAATGAGGCTGGAGGTTAAACTACTGTAAATCATAGGAGCAAAGAAACTATCGCCCAGATTTTTTTTTTTTTTTTTTTTTTGGGGGGGGGGGGGGGGGGAGGGGGAAGAAATAATGAAATTTAGTTTTTGCACTTACAAAGGTGAAATATCTTAGCTACCTCAAAGTAAATTATTCCACTTGTTCCTTCCTTGGGCCCCAACATGAATAACATTGAATGAACACCAACTTTTCTGTGAGGCATTAACACATTCAGGGGGTGTGTGGTGAGTTGTAGCTGAAATGAAGGTTTTTCAATAGCTCATTTGGACCAATTGTCATGTGGTACAGAGACTTGAATAACCCCGTGGTGTTGGGTTTTAAGGTGAACTGTGATCCAAGTTCTGCCTGTCTGAGCTCCCTTTGCCAGTTCTGCCCTAGGGCTCCCTCCAGCTGCTCCAGTGCCACCTCCAGAGCTGGGAATGGCCCAAGTAAACCCACAGCTGTTACTCAGCACAGATGATGCTAAACCCCCTCTGTCAGCTCTTTCCAGCAATTGTGCCCCAGGGAGCCCCAGAGTGGACCCTGGGATGTGAGGCATGGCTTAGCAGTGGACTTGGCAGTGCTAGGCTAATGAAAAGACCTCAGAGGTCTTTTCTGACCTAAATTGTTCTTGGGTTCTATGCAATAAGTGGTTTTGTACTTCAATTAACTACATCCCCTTTTCCTACATGGAGATATTCAGGAGGTCTTTAAGGGCCTTAAGCATATCATAACAGGAAACGGGTGACTGGCTTTTCCAATGTCACAATAGTTTGTGTTAGTGAAAGATGGGGACCAGAAGAAACAAAGAGAAATCTAAACAGGACCCCTAAAGTACTCCAAAAAGAAATTATTTTAATGGTACTTAGCACCGTGTTCAGGATTAATTAATTGCTCCTGGATATGAAATGGTCAAATTTTAATTAGATCCTTTCATTTAATAAATAAATAAATAAAGTTAACCCATAGAAAATCTTTGTAAAGATTCATTTGCAAAGGGTCTATTCACTACTTTTACACCATTTTGAAGGATTTAAACATAAGAAACTATCCACAACTCAGATTTCAGTTTGCAGTTATCAGGAGTGATTGATGTTTGTTGTGAACATCATGACTTTGGTTTACTTGGAGTATTAGTTAAGGGGATTTTATTTGGATTCTTTTGCAACTGTTGTTTGGCTACAACTGGAACAAATGCATCATCTCAGTTAGACCAGTAAATAATGGCATTAGAATTTCTTGCCTATTGGAAAGACACTTTTTTACAAGACAGAGCACAACATGAAAGATACCCAAAACTGCTTAGGAAATTCTGATAGACCTACCCTACAGCCAGGAGAGGTTGGAAAGGCTGTGACATTTTCCACTGTTAGAAAGGGAGCATCCTGACAGTCCAGTGCAAGAAAAAATTAGATGGTGTTCTGTGTGTCCTGAACTCCTAATGAGTCTTCTTATCTCCAGCTAAAGATAATCCCTTCTTCTTCTGATTTAGCATGAGAGTCTGGGTGATGGGAACATAATCTTCTACTTCTCAGTCCTCCTGTCCTAGAGTTCAAGTACCCCAATGCTTCCAAGTTCTTTGACACTTTTCCAGCATATCACTCCCATTCTTCAAGCTCCTTCCCCATTCCCAAACTGTTCCCACACAGAGCTTTCTGTTCCTTCCCCAACAGACTATGACTTTTCACCACCACCTACCCAAAATCTCCCTTTTCCCCACCTTACCCATTTCATATTGTGGCAGCCTTTGAATAAAACCGTTGGTAGCACAATGTTTGGTGAGCTCTCCTAGGCTCTCCCTCTGTCTCCCACAGCAATTGTAGCTGATGAACTAGGTTTTCAAATATTCACTCCCAGCTGTCTACAATGGGAGCTGTTAGATGTTGAAATATTCCTCTAAACCTAGTTCAATAGGACCCTATTGTAATGAACAAAGGAAAATGGTGTGAATTTCCTCCTCAGAGTCAAGAGATTGTGAGTTTGGGTATGCATGCTCATGAACATCTGGTAAAATGTTATTTGGTGATGAAAGCTTCCTTCACATGCTCAAGTCCTGACAATATCACATGCTGTTTAGACTAAACTTTTATTTCAGCAAGTGCTACACTTTTGCTTTCAGTGACCTTGTACATCAGTCAGCGGGCATGCCACACACACTGTGATTTCCACTCTGAATGGGGAGGCTGAAGTTGAAAATTGCAGGTTGGAAACTCTACCACCCCGATACTTGGCCCCTATTGTTGCAGCTAAGCTTGTTATTGTGGAACCATTATTGTTGTGTGGACAAACCAAGCACTGGGTTGGTGACCTCTGCAATATCAAGGGTGCTGTTTTCATGAGACTCATTTCAATAGACATTTACAAGCAACCTTGAACTGCAGCAAAGATACCCTGATGTTCTTTTGTGGTTTAGATGGCCTACATGGCACAGGCATGATGCTGAAATAGATTCCTTCAACAATAATCTCTAGGAAACCTTGGCTGTTGTTTGTGTTCTGATGTGGCTCTAATGATGGGACCTAAACTGTTATCAAAGCTGTGTTACCCTTTTGCTTTATGTCCCTTTGCCTTATTTAATTTCTATACATGAAAGAGAAGAGGATGGGAGGGAAATACTCTGCTGTCTGCACTCTGGTGTTTTTGTTATAACTGTTATCTGCAGCTCTGGTGGGTGGAGAGTTTTCATTACAGATGTAGGAACTCTAGGACAGGAGGACAGCATCTCTGTCTTTTTGCATTTTGTTTCTGATGACTTGATGCAACAGGAGATTTTAGAACTGTGGCTATGCTCAAATTATCTGTATTACTCAATCCATGCTGTTGGAACATTATCCAAACATGCAGGAATTGGATGCAAGTAACCAGCTTTTTCAGAGATGGGAAGGAAATTACCATTGGCTCTTCCAACTGCATCAGAAACCCAAGAGAAACCATTATTTTTTTATTTGAAGGGCCAAAACATAGCACCTGATCCAAGGCTTTCTAATGGCTGCCTATGACAGGATTTGGATTAAAGACTTTGATCTGAATACAAAATTATTGTAAGACAGTGCCTTCTAGTATTCTTCAGGTCCCCTCTTTTCTTAGAAAGCAGTTAATGAGGACATGTAGGAACAGATGTCATGGCTGAACAGGGGAGCCCATTGCTTAGGTTTTCAAAGACTTTGCGTTCAAAGGGAATAGGTACACCAGGTATGACATTTTATGACTTCTCTTTTACATGCCTTCTTTTTTAAAAGAGTTTTCTGACATGTATTGCTAATAAACCTATTGATAAAGTTCTGCAGAAAAGTTTCCTGAAAGTCTGTGCTTTTGTGAATGTGGAGAAAGTTATTGAGATAGTCTTCCCCTATATAGTCAAAGTCTAGACCACAGAAGGTTGAAAAGCCATCATTTAAATGAAAATAGGGCCTACTGCAAATGCACTGTCACGAGAAGCTGTTTTGCTGCCGAAGTGCTAAAAGAGAGAACCGGTGCTTTCAAAATATGAAATGGTGTTTTGTTACTTCCCATGTCATGAGTGAAAGATGCCTGAGGTGATTTTTCTGTTCCTTTTATTCCAGAGCAGATGATCATCCACAGTGGAGCTAGAGAAAGTAGCAGGAGAAAGATTGTATAGTCTGTTATATGGCAGCCCTTAATGCATATGCATGTAGAAAGTTTGAAAAAGTCTGCTTTTACCTTGAACCACCAGAAATTGAAAGACTGAGGTGACATTTCTCTCTTCAGGTATTATAAGAAAGCAGTACTGGAGTAATATTATACTGGTAGGCTATTAAAACAGCAGTGCAAAGTTCTTTTCAACTGATCTAAAGAAGTATTAAGAAAGGTGTAGTGGGGCAGGGTGTATTCACTGATTTTTGTTTTGGTTTGTTTTTTTTTTAATGTACATTATCTCCTATCTATGTCAGAGATTTAAGATTGGGTTGGATCTGTGACAGTGCTTTGCTTTTCTGGACTCTCTGTTTGGTGACTTCTCCCACCTGTTTGTGGAGTGCTGTCTCTTACTTGTTTGGACAGTCTCACTGAAAAGGGAATCATATACTAAGCAGAATTTTTTTTTAAATGTCAGATCTTGAAAGAAAATTTGAAAATCACATTAGAAGTGTTGTGTAAAGCCCTTGTAATTTAGTAGTGACTTCTATGAAAAAGCTGATGTTTCACATTCTGTACTGATTAATACATGTTCTTAGCATATCTCAAAAGACATTTCAAAGGCTGGAATTTCATAGATCTTCAAAAATTGCATAGTTCTTGTCCAGCCAGTTGAACTTCTGAAGAATTAATTTATTTGGAGGTTAAAGCGCTCTATCTGTATCCCTCCCTCTAGCTTATGCTTCCATGCACTAAGGTGAACAGGAACATATCTGCACTGTGTCTAAAAATAGGCTTTCTGGTTGTCCAAATTCTACTGAGCAGAAGATTAAAAACCTGAAGATATATAGGTGTGTGCATATGTACCTGTGCAGAGCACATTTAGTTGAAGGATGTTGGATGAAAGGAGGAGAGCAGTTGATAATCACTACTTTATCCAATAGAGTTCAAACAGAGATTTCTGGTAGAAGTCATTGCTTGGGATTTCACCTGATTCTGGGATGTTACCAGTCATTGCTGGTAACGTCACAGAATCAGGTCTCATTCACTCTTAACCTCCAAGATATGTTGAAGTCCTCCTGAGACCATCATGTCTGAAATCAGACCAAGAGAGTCCTCACTTGGCTGAAAACTCCTGTTTCCCTTGGGTTTCTGTGCTCAGTGGGGTAGAAAGTCAAAGTTGCACAATGCCCACTTTCTCAAGTCAGGCTCTGAGGAGGCTCATGGACATACAGTAATTTCCATGCAGTCTTCCCTCAAAATCAGAAAGCTGTGCCTGTCCACTCCTAAACCATTTATTAAAATTAAAAGCATCAAAAAGAGTAGGGGGAATACCCAACCAACAAAATTGAAATCTTTCTTCTCTTTTTTGCAGAGTTGTCATGCCTCGATTGTAAATTAGAATTTTAGGACTTTAATGGCGAACAGAGCATTTGGCTGCCTCATTTCATCCTAAATCAGAAATAGCATAATAGAGCAGCTATTTTGCAAAGAAAAGAACAGGAACTACTGCCCAGAAAACTGCCCGTTTTCTCCTGTCTTTGCAGCCAAGCCCTTGGGCCCCTTTCATCTCAGCCCCTGCTATAATTGTAACACCTGCTCTGGAGTTACACGGAGAACTGAGCCAATAAAGGTGGTGGTTTGCAGACCTGAGCACACTGGAGCGCCTGAGCTTTTTGGAAGGCCCTGCTTTCCCTGGCCCAAATCCAATACACCACTTAGACATCTGCTTAACTTTAAGCATGTGAGTATCCCCCCTTTGAAGTCCTATGTATATTGTTTTGCTGGACTGAGGTCAATGAGCTCAGTACCTTGCAGGATTGAGCTCCTGAATGTCAGATTTGATTAAATGCTCCCCTTTTCTTCCCCCCTCCTCCTCTCCTACCATGAAAGCCTGACCAGAGCTAAAACAGCCTCAGAAAAAATTAAAAAAAAAAAAAAAAGGAAAGGCAGGCAGCTGTTGGGAAGTGAGCCTGGCTCAGCTGTGGTAGCTTGGTTTTAAACTGTTGCAGATCTAACCAGAATGAGAGCAGAGCAAAAAATCCGATTGGAGATCTGGTTAAAAATTAAACCATCTACACTTTCCTAAGGGAGCTGGAGAATCTCAGCTAGAAGTGACAGTGATCATGATAGTGCTGCCTTTTTCTCTTTAAACTCTTGGTGCTCTTGCTTCACAGGTACGACTGCCTGTTTTATCTAAGTGCCCCCTGTTAATTGTCCTCCTGTTTCTGCTTTTTTTCCCTGTGGCTCCAAAACACACTCTCCGCAAGTGGAAAGGACCGTGCTCTCTCTCTCCCAGTCTGTTCCTTGTCAATTCACATCAGTCTAAGGTCAGGAAAGCTAACGGGGAACAAGGCACTGCAGCATTTGAACTCAACCTTGCCTTCCCAAGGAACAAACTGACAATTAGTACAGGGATCAGCATCAAAAAAGAGCAACCCAGCGTGAAGCCTGTCTAATTAGTCATATGAACAGAGGGCTTCCCCTCCACTTCCTCAGGAACACATGCCTGTCAGATCTGATACAAAGAGACTTCTCTCCCTAACATAATACTGAAATTAGGTTGAGAACAGGTAGCCCTGCCTGTTTAAGCAACAGGAGGCTCAGCTGCAGGATCGGCTTGCACAGCCCTTATCCACAGTTGCAGTGTGCTTATGACCATGTGCTTTGCAAGTGATTGCAGTATGTTTCCTTCCTTGCAAAATACAGGGAAAAAAAGAAAAAGACTTGATCATGTTGCTAATCTTCTCGATTTAATAACACTTCTTGTTTAGATGGAAAAATGAGCAAGGGGAAATATTAGAGATGAAAGCTGAATGACAGTCTCCTAATCTCAGAGAATTGTGCTGGTTGAGGGACTACATGTGTCTGACTTCTTATTTTTTTCTTTATGAACCAAACATGCCTTGATCCCCTATAATATGAAAGACTAAGTATAACTTAAAACTCTGATTACTGCTAATTTTGCTGTAGGATTTGGATAGTGGCTAACAGCTTGAAATTAGGATCCTGTTGCATTCACTCTGTGATGAAGGTGATAACCAAAGCTCCTGCAGACTAACAGCTTGTCTAGACAGAGGCACAAAGAAAAGGAACAAGGCAAACTGACTAAAAGTGTATATTTTATGATTAGCTATTTAAATTCCCGAGTCAAACTCCTAACTTAGATTTTAAAATCCTTCATCTTATCTGTGATTCTGTTGAATAAGTGAAGCAAATGAGATTAAATAAAACTGCTTTTACCATGTCCTGGAACTTTTCTGATGTGGACTGCAGAATGTATGTGGCATGCTAGCAATTCTGAATTTTTATTTTGTTCTTGAACATAAGGTATGTTTTATAGTGCTGTGGTTTGTTTCTGAAAGGAAAAAGGAATAAGCTACTTGGACATACAGAACTTTTGCATTGAAGTAAAGAAACATCTGCATAGGTGCTACATGCACACAGTAGGGAACAAAGAAACACATCTCCACCTCTGCCACGGTTTAGTCAGTGCATCTGCTGCGTTTTTATGATGGACATGTGTTGCCACAAGCCCCTCAGCAGTGGATGCAGAACATAGCCTAGACTGAGCTTGCCTCTTTCTTTCCCTCTCCCATTTCTCCATGGTGCTTTATGCCTCAGTTTCACTGATAAATCTGTCCTCTCAAACAAACTCTCTGCTCCTTCTTTAGGGGCTGCCATCAGAGAAGCTTTGCTCCCACAAGGTACATAAGGCTGCCTGTTTGCGACAGGAGACTGACAGCTGCGTGTCCAGGTTTGGATCCCTGGCATGGCAGGAGAATACCAGTACCAGTCTAGGCATCTGTATTCAGGTTGCTGCTTTGTTTATATACCAAAAAAGGAACACAGATGTTTTTTATTTCATATAATGCTGGGCTGAGCCTTGGGAGACATGCATACACTTCCTACCATGCCATTTACCTTCTGGTACTTCAGGGAACAAAGCTGGAACAGTTTATGCAGTTCTTCCTGTCCTATCTATCATGATCATACACTTATTTGCAAAGAAGTTGAGCTGTCCCACTGAAAAGTGTGATAGAAGGCCTTTTCATCATTAGTTATGGTTATTGGTGCAGAAGCATGGGCAACCCAGCTTGAGCTAAGTGTGGGCTCATGAGGAGCACCACTGTGCCTAAGCAGAAATGCCCAGAACCTGAGACTCTCTAATTCAATTCTTTGTTTCCTTGCGTACCAGGGGGGTGTGTGCGTGTCTGTTCCTCTGACACACTGATTCAGAAGCAATGCCACATGCCTGCCAGTGAAACTTCATCTCCCCAGCATTTAAAAACTGCTCTCTGCTTCGTTCATGCAGATGCTCCATGTATTAATTAACTGAAATCAGATACTTGTTGCTTTTAGCAGCTTGTATTTGAATAGACACTTGGTGGCACACTTTCTCTGAACAGTGCTGTGGGAATACTTAGCTGTGTTTTTAGCAACCCTTCTTGTAATCTTCCCTTGTCCTTGGCATGGTGTGTTCATACAGGCTGCCAGCCTTGTCCTCTGGCTTTTGCAGCTTACCTGGAGAGGATGGAGAAGGTGCTTTTACAAAACAAGCAAATAAAACATTTCCCCACGGATCCCTTTCCAGTTCCCCAGAAAGAGAAGAATATTGAAAGACAGAGTTTTCTGCAAGTTTTGATGACCACCTGTGTGGCTCCAGCTTAGCTGAATTTCACTGTGGTCTGTGGGTGGTGGAAAGACAAAGTCCTTCTCTCATGGATTTCCTGGGCATTCCTTCCTGCTCCTGCATTGCTGCTTTCTAGAGGGTACAGTATTTGCATATACTCAAATTCTTTAGTATTTGTATATCCTCAACAAAACACCAACATTTGCTTTAGCTAGCCTTGGAGCTACAGATTTCTGTCACACTCACACATAAGGAAGAACCTCAAAAAGAAGAAAAGGTAATTGTACAAGTAGTACGAAAATGTTTTGTGAACTTTCCTAGTAAAAATATTTGTGGCACATGAATAGTATTTATCCTGCTGCCCCTGTTATACAAATACTTGCCTAATACTATTGCTCAGCCATAAAGCTGACTTTTGCTTCCAGCAGAGTTCAGTGGTGTGAGCTGTCTAGTACAGGTATCATCTCTCTGTGAATATGCATTACTAGACCAATAAAAGGAGAATTGTGTGTATATTGCCCTGAAATTTTACAATTTTACATGGTGCACTGTTGACTTCTTGTGCTTGATGAAACATTGGTTGAAATGTAGAAAATGTATAGGCAGTACCCAACGTTTGTTGAACTTACAGCTCTGATCATTTTTCCTTCATGCTGCTTCTAGCAGCTGGTACTTCAGCAATGCAATGAGCATGGGGGCCACTAATGAACGAGTAGAAAAGAACTCTGCCAAAATCCACTGCCATTAGAGCACAAATGTAGAGAAATTGTCAAGTTTTTCATATATTTAGCCGTGGACAAGAACTGAGGGGGAAGGGAAAGAGCAGCGGGACAGTAATATGTTACATATCAAAGACATCTATCATATGATAAACTGGTAACTAGTTCCCTGGTGTTTTATCTGCAGTTCCCCCAGCCCTGCAAGTAGTATTTTAATTAACAGGATAGTTGTCCAAAGCAGTCTTTGCTTATCTGCTCGCTCTCCTTTTTTAGTGTATTACAGCATTTGCTACTCTGCAAAGCTCTTAGGACTTCTATGACAAGGAAAAGAAACAGAAGATTTGGTTCCCAAATGCTCTAAAGCTCCATTTAAAATCAGAGAGTGAGTAAAAGCTTCCCATCGCTCACATGGGGAAGGTTTCAGATGATACAATAGTGTCTTTTTCATCCTTTACAGCTCTGGTTCAGGTCTGTTAGCCATTTCGGCAGTGTCCCTCTGAGGGAACGTTAGCGATTCTGCTGCTGCTGACTCGCAGAAGGCTCCACTTCCTTGACACATCGCAGTGACTGCAAAGAAAGCCCTTCTCCATGTGAGCCATGCAGCAGCTCAGCCTGGTTCTTGTTATGTTCCTCTCCATACCACTATACTTCTGTATAGATGCAGTACCCACCCAACTGGGGTCACGTCTGCTGCTAACAATCTGCCGACATATTAGATAATTTATATGGGTTTCTTCACTGCTGCCAAGGGCAAAATATTCCCACATATACCGGGTTTTTGTTATCTTTTTTTTTTTTTTTTTTTTAACCAGATGCGGGTCAAGCTGCAAAAGCAGGGAAAGTTCCTGAAGTATTGTGTGTTTAACACTGCCTGGTCTGCTCCCCAGAAGTGTAGGATATGAAACAATGGGGAAGTAACAGCCAGGATTTTTCCCTCCTGGCATGCCTGATGATCTTTTGCTTCTTTCTTTCATCCACCTGATGTGGATGCTGTGCAATTTACTGTCACTCTCTTTTAATTGAGGGAGGTCTAATCTAATGATTCACCTGCAGAATCCTCATCTTCAAGACTGAACATACAGACGGTTTGCAAGATGTCTTAATGTCTCTCACAGGGTTTTTGACCCCCAAAGCAGTGACTTTGTTTATGTAACACAAAACAGATATGGTTCATTGTTGGGATATTACCATGAGGGAGCTGTGTTTTTTACCTGTTTCTCAAAACCATTCTCCTTAAGGAAACAAAGTTGAAACAATTCTGTCTATCCCACCCCTTCTCCAACAAAACTTCTGAACTACTTGGGTAAATTCAAATTGGAAACAAGGACAGGATGTCAATGAATTTCAATGTCAACTTGTTTTGTGATTATAGACAGACTAATATATGAGGCCAGAATTCTCTTCATACTTCCATTCATGGAAGGATTACAGCATGACTTGATTCTCTTATTAGAAAATTATTGACATGGCAAACTTTATCACTAGACATAAATTCATGGGTGACCAGCCTTAATAGGTTCTACTATTTTGTACTACTAATCAAAATAACTCTTTATGTCCCCTTCAATACATGCAATGGAGAAACTGTACCTAAATTTGCACATAGTGCTGCTCCACTGCATTACAGAGGAATAGCCTGGTTCCTAGCAAACTGAGCATGGGGTAGATGTACCAGCAATCTTGCTCTTTGAGCCTCAGCAACTGGTCTGGTTTCCCAACACATGGAGTTTCGTGAGCTCTGACATGTCCTTCCTTGCTTTGATTACATAGGTTTCATTCGTTATAAGCTTCTGTTAATAAAAACAAACCAAGCAACAAAACCCCAAGCCAATCAAACCAAAAAAAATGATCAATTCAAATTATACCAGAGGAGGCAAAATTTACTTAAGTTGTTTTGCATGTGCTATTATCTCATACATAATAGTTTACACCTTTTCCAGTCCCTAGCATGTGGATAACTAAACAAGCTTGTTAGGAGCTTCACTCTAAGCCTTCAAAAAGGACCTCACCTGGACATGTCTTAAGCTATTTGGTATCAGTGGGGCACATTAATATCAAATCTGCTGAACAGATAGTAAATCTGTTTTCTGTCTTTCTTCTTAAGAAGGGAACCCAGCTTTTGTAAAATCTGGGTTCCATATGCAGAGCCAGCTATGAAGTCTTTCCTTTCACAGGAAAAGCCTGCACCAGTGTCCTCAGAGTTTCATCAGCTCTGTTATGCCTCTCATGTCCCTTCCTTCCCCCTCAGGAGATTCAAAGTACCAGTGCTTTGGTCAGGCCTGCCTCTTCTTTACTAGAGACAGATGGTGATAAGTAGGTTTCATGTCCCCAATACCTGTTAATAAACAGGCACACTGAAGCACCAAGGTGAGGAGCCTAGCAAGGAACTGCAGATTCTGGTGTCAGTTGAATGAGTCAACAAAGATGATGTGATCAGGTTATAAACAGCCTATTAACATAATTCATTCTGAGTTTGGCTACAAAAGCTTGTTACAATCCTTCCCCCCTGATTTATGACTTTGAGGGGAGGTTATTTTAAGATATCAAGAGCTAAGTTCAGGAATATGGTTAACTGATGAAATGACCCTGTCTTTGCTAGATGGTGCACGGCATGTGTCCTGAGGATAGCTGGGCTAGGTTCAGCAGCAACTGTGTGTTAGCAAAGATCCATCTAAACAGCAGCTTAAGAATGTATAGCAGTGACACACCACAGGAAGAGCACTGTAGAATGATCACTGTTTACTAACTCCTCTGATTCTCGGCCTGAATGTGACGATGTTTCAGCTTTACATTAACATTTATGTGCTCTGTAAAAGAGCTGGCATTTCACAGCAAAACCTGCTTTTCTTTAAAATTTAAAAAAAAAGAAAAGATCTAAAGTAAAATGAGAACCAAAGTGAGTTACAGATGTCAAGGACTGTAGGCTGCCAGTGATGACATGAGATAGCATTCAGATGACTTAGGCAGTGTGTGAATAAACTGAAAATTCTTTTGTTGAAAAAAGACAGGAAAAAGATGATTTTCCTTCCTCTCTTTCCCTAATGCCCAACCTTCCTTCTCTACCTCTGTAGCTCATGCATCTCTCCCTTACATGTTTCAGATGCACTCAAAAGTTGGTTCTTTTTGGTTCTCCATTTTCCTTGAGAGCCCTCTCATTTTCATGACAGTCAGTTCTCTGGATTTCAACATGGTGCATCTTTAAGAACTCACATTTGAGTTAACAGAACAAAAACAGGATAAGTGACATGGATACATTTGAGATCCCACTCTCTGCTAAGTGGCTGCATCTCCAGTCCCACCATTGCTACCATCTATACCACCATTGGTTGGAAAAGTGCATGCTCCTCCTCTAATTCCACCATCACCACCATGGAAAGCACAACAGACACAGAATTTTGCAAAAGAGCAAGGTCCAGACACCGATAAGAAATAACAAGGTTAAAATGTTATTCAAAACCGTATATGCTCAGTTTTTAGTGGAGAAGACCAGCAAAGTGATGGTGACCATTATGTTGTGCTTGTGACTGGTCTGCACCCATTCAGCTCTCCAGTGCTCAGGTCACACATTAGAGAAGGATCAGTCACTGTAGATTAGCAGATGTCATCCATTTTAGTGACAGCAGAACTAAGTAATACTCCTTTTTCTGCAGCAGTCGGTAGTTTCTCTAAAGACATTTCCAAATTCAATTGCTGTTGAGTTAATTCCTCTTCTGTCATACTGCAGACTGGACAGCTGCCTCAGCTGGTGTCTGAATCTTCAACAAAGAAGAGGTCAGCAAAACTATTTTTCAACATTTAGCAGAAATCTACTGAAACTGTCAATTTTAGAAAGCTGATGGCAAGTTGTTTGACAGATGCCAAGTGGTAAGAGCCCAAATATACTATTGGGAATGTTTATTTGTGGGCATAGTCTCTCCTGTCATACTGAAGAAAAGGAAACCATGCAGGTTTCAGATATTAAGTGACAGATTTCATGCAGTCTTTCTTTCGCTGGAAACGTGAGTGCATGTTAAACACAGAAGTGCTCTTCTCAATCCCTAGGAGCACATCAGTGCTAAAGGCACACAAGCCTTTGAAACTGAATTGAGAAAATAAAGGTTTCAAGTATTGGTTGCTTTGCTAACAAAAATATTTTAAACCTCTCTGAGAACTTAACTAATTGAATATGATTGTATCATTAGCTGTTGGTGAGTAGAAAGGTCAGGTTTAAAAATAGACTCTATTTTCTTTGTGAAAGCTCAGAGAGAGTCTACAAATCAAGGTGCCTTCCCAAGTGCCCTGTTTTATAGGCAGTGCTGACATCATCTCTCTAGGTGGTGATTTTAATCAGCAGATTCTGATGTCTTTTCTGCAGCAGGTTGGTATCACTCCACTTGGGTTTGGGCAAGGCAAAGCAGGAACGTAGCAGTTGCACTTGTGGGCTAGAGCCTTAGACCAGTTAATTCAGACCTTGTGTTCTAGTTCCCACAAGATCAAGATCAATTGTGGCATTGCCAAGGAAGGGTGGAGGCATCACCTGAGGTACAAAGCTGTCATTACGGCCGGAAAAGTTTAGCTATGCTTTTCCTAACATTTCCATCCCTGGAACTTAGCACTAAATTTTTTCTCTCTCACTCTCAAACCTTTGGTCTTAGGTTTTTTCCAGAACGAAATATCTGATATGCCTATATGTCTATTTATTTTGCCAGAATTAACCTTGGTTTTCCCTTTTTGACATAAAACACCTGTTTTAAAGTGCTCACTAAATTATGTCCCAACTTTCCCCCTCTTATCCCTCCTATAGCCTTACTATACACCATTATCTGTCTTTTATGGTGCCAGCCTTGGTTTTACTATCTGCTTAGTAAATCCACATAATTTATTCTAGTAGGCTAAAGGGAATTTTCTCTTCAATCCTCATTTATTCTAGGCCTTTTTAGGGGATCCATGCTAATAACAGGTAATAGTTTTAGTATTTACTTAGTACGCTGTATGAAGGTGAATATCACTTTCCACATGATCACTTACATCCGAGTGTTTCAAACCTGAGAGACAAAGTTTGTCTTGGCACTGGCACCCAAAGCCAGTTCCTGGTGCTAGAAAGAAAAAAAATATTGAAATTCTTGTACTATACTTTGGTTGCTGTCTTTGAAATTGAAAGATGCATGGCAGGTTTCTGTACTCCATATTTACTCTAGAGTTTCTGTAACAGAAAGAGGGATGTGAACTCAGGTATATGAGAAGGGGTGATGCCGTAGACTTTTAAAGAGAACCCACTCATTTCAGCTTGTGCGAGACCTAAGCTCTTGATCAAATCCTTAATTTGCCAAAAAGTGACAATAACTTGACTTAACTTGAAATATACTATTTTAACCTGTTTAAAATGATAATTTTCATTATTGGAAAAAATGTTTCAGTTAATGAAATGTATGTTTTTATTTTACAAGTATCTTTTTTTACTTTGAAATCCATGTACAGACGGACTTAAAACCTATGACTTCAGTCTGATTGTCATCACAAAAATATCTCTTAAAGAGAAAAAGACAAAATGTTTAACCTTAAATTTAAGATACTACCATGGAGGCAAAATAACTTGCCCCTAGTCCTCAGCAGTGGTTATGGGGGAAGACAAGGAGGCTAATCAACCTCTAGTGTAATGCAGTGCTGCCTTGGCTACTAATCATCAACTATGTTGTGGCAGGATTTGGGTATATTGGGTAACTATGGATAGAGAGAAAGGCCAAATGCTGCTCCAAAGTCCTTGCAGTACCCTAGCAGGCAGACTCGGGGCAGTGGTGAATGGAGGAGGAGGAAGCTGTCTTTTTCCACTGACGGTCACCTTGCACAAGAGGAATCCCTCCTGCCCAGCAGTCACTGGTGAGGTTCCTTAAGGCCCAGTATTGGGGACAGTCATGTTTAATATCTCTACTGATGATGTGGACAAGGGGATTGAGAGCACCTCGCAGATAACCCTAAGTTGGGCAGGAGTGTTGATTTGCTGGAGGGTGGGAAGGTTCTGCAGAGGGATCTAAACAGACTGGATCAGTGGGCTGAGGCTGCACAATGCAAAGTCCTGGGTCCTGCACTTGGTTCACAACAAAAACCCATGCAGCACTACAGGTCTGGGGAGGAGTGGCTGGAAAGCTGCCCAGCAGAAAAGTAACTGGGGGTGCTGGTCAACAGCCAGCTGAATATGAGCCAGCAGAGTGCCCAGTTATCCTGACTGGTATAAAAAACACTGTGACCATCAGGATCAGAAAAGTGACTTTTCCCTCTGTACCCACCACTGATGAGGCCATACCTTGAGTATTGTGTCCAGTTCTGGCGCCCTCCCTACAAGAAAAACATTGAGGTGCTGGAGCATGTCCAGAGTAGGGCAACAAAGCTGGTGCAGAATCTTCAGGCAGTAGATCATATGAGGCAAGTTTATCACTCTCCAACTGTCTGACAGGAGGCTGTAGCAAGGTGGGGGTCAGCCTCTTCTCCCAGGCAGCCAGTGACAGGACAAGAGGACATAGGATCAAGTTGCACCAGAAAAGGCACAGTTTGGGCATCAGGAGGAATTTTTTTCATGTAAGAAGGGGTTATCAAGCATTGGAATGGACTGTGAGGTAGTCACTATCCTTAAGAAATGACTGGAAATGGGACATAGTGCCATGGTTTAGTTGCCAAGGTGGTCATCAGTCAAAGGTTGGACTTGATGATTGTGGAGGTCTTTTCCAACCTAAATGGTTCTGTATTTTTTTTGAGAGCTGCCCATTTACATCCCTGATGTTGGGCCAAAAGAGCACACTGGAATGCAAAGGTAGTTCAGTTCTCGTGTAACCAAAGATCATCTAAATAAAAGCCTAGGAAGACAGATTTTTCTGCTATGGAAAAAAATAAGATGCATGATAAGTGTTGTCTCTTTTTTGTTGGAAAGGAGCTGTTCTCACACTTTTTAAATTCCCCTTGTTTTTTATTCCTGAGATAACCAATGTATATGACTTATACCCATTTATGAACTATATCTATGATTGTATTTCTTGGTTATTTCTTCAGCACAAGCAGCAAAGTATTATCTGATTAGTTAAGTTTTACTTGTGTTTCATAGTAACAGCAGTAACAATTCTGTCAAATTTTGTTAACCTTTCCTGTGTCTTGAAAAACCCAGCCCAACTTTGTATCCTGCAAGAATGCTTGAGGTTAACACACTGTCTTATACTAATAATACCAATACTCTTGTCTAGCTATATTTTAAACTGCCAGATTTGAGCACAACAAGACCATAAAGGTTCTTCATTAGCAAAAACTACACACTCATCTATATTAAATGTAAACTGTTATTATCTCATGTCTATCATAGGGCAATGCTAGTTTCTGTGTCACCCAGAAGCCTAACTGATTTGTATTTCATTACTGCACTTTCATTACTGGTGAAAGTTTTAAGATCAACCATGAGTACTGTACTATGGTCAACAATAAGTTAAGCTCTAAAACCAGCCAAAAATTCCTGGTAAGGTTGAGCTGAAATATTGGTTCAAGCTCTTCTCTGATCCACGCTAAATGAACTGTTAACTTTAAAGGGACCATAATTTCACCTCTGATCACCTGAAAGCTGATGGCAACCTACTTGGCTTGTAGCCACTTTTTATGGTGCAAATTCCAGGTTGATTGGCTTCCTCACTTTGATATAACTAATGGAAGCAAGCTGGCTTCTCCTGCAAACCCATGCAGGCAGGGCAGGAAGTGCTTACCTCGAAGGGTTGTCTTCACACTGCTGAAATGAAAACCCTCTCGGTGTCAGCCTTCCAGCAAAGTGTATGCTGGGAGTTACACAAGCTTGTGAATTGTTTCCCCCCAGTTTTATTTATGGCCACATTATTTCAAATAAGCTTAGTTTCCCTCTGCGAGCTTAGCTGTTGCCAGATAAGTCAGCGGTATGTTATGGGTACTGAAATATGTTTTTCAAGCCCTAATTCCCGAATGCTTTCAAAACTGCAGGCTTAAAGAAAAAAAAATCCTTTTTAACCCAGAACACCCCCAGTCCTGTTCCCCACACTATTAAAACAAGCAAAAGCAATGTCTTTAACCATGCCACGGTGTGGGAATGCTTCTCCCTCCATCCTTACCGTGTGGAAATAAGCCAGAAATATCTGGCATTTGTAGTGCCGGATGAGTCCAGCAGCAGGACCCTCTCTTCACCCACGGGGCTTCTGTGATCATGGCTGTGAGACTTCAGGCAGCAGAAGGCTGCTGGAGCTGCTCTTCAGTGACAGCAGTGTTGCTCCCAGACCATATCACAAGCTCTGTTACAAGCTCTTCATGAGCTGGGAGAGTTGTAAACCACAGTGCTTCTTCTCACTTGCCAAGCTCACTAGGCCAAAAATGAAACCTTCTTTGTTCTATCTTCACCTTACTCCTCCTTGTTTTCTATCTTTTCATTTTCTATTTTTTTCCCCCTTTTTTTTTTTTTTTTTTTTTTTTTTTTTTTCCCCCTTTTTTTTTTTTTTTTTTTTTTTTTTTTTTTAACTACCATTTTTCTTTACACCTACCGGGAGAGGTGGATGCAAATTACAGGTACATCACTGAGCAAAAACAGAAAAAGCACCAGTACTGAAGTTCTTGGGAAGGGGCTGATGAACTTCTTTTAATGCTTTCTGCCGCTGGCCCTCAAAGCAGAACTCATTTTCTTTAGTCCTTGTCTTTGGGCGTATTCTACTGCTGTATGTTCACAGAGGGAAAATATGCAGAGATCAGCAGTTTCAAAGGCAGTCTCTAATTTTAGGTCCTCAGCTTTGGATATTTTGGGATAGAACTTAAGACACAACAAAAAAATTGCAAGGAACTATAAATCTAGATGAAGTAAGTAGCACCCAAGACATCTAGAACTGGTGAACCAGAATCAGAATCTTCTATCTAAAAAAAAAAAAAAGTTTTAACATTTGCCAGATTGTTTTTTTTCTTTAGTTGTTGAGGTTTCTGTTCTTCCCAGCACTTCCCACTATTCCTATTTTCATGTTGCCATTACAGGCAACTCTGAAACTCTCCTACCAATACAAGGGTTCCAAAAGTCAAAAGAAAAATTTGCCCTTTCTCATAAATGTGCACACGATCATCGTTACTGCTGTGTAAAGTCTGATGATATTTTTAACCAAAAAATCCTCCTTGAGGCATTTTTATTTAGCTGAAAATATTCTAAATACTTCTGAATTGCCAATTTATTGTTTATTAGTATTCCTTAAACAGGCAATTTCCAACAAACAGCAAATAAATTAGCTGTTTAAATCTCGCTTGCTTAATAAAGCTCAAAAGTTCTGATTTATTACTTTTTTAATGAAAATTAAATATGAAATGAGGAAAATGGCAAAAAAGCCTGAAAGAAAATAAAATAAAAGAGGTTCACTTAAAATAACTGTCACAGATACAAGAAAGAAAGAAATAAATACCGTTTCAGGAGCTTGACAAACATTTTCGAAGCAGTTCAACTGCACAATCAAGTGACACACTAGCCACAGATTTACTTTAACCAACAATGTGAGTGACAGCTTTCCTGAAGACTGCGGGCCCAAAATTTCAGGTGGACCACTATATCTGATCAAAGGAGAGAGAGCCATCATGTCCTCACAGTCTGCAGGAACTGCATCTTGACTTCCATCATCAAGGTGAAAGTCAAGAAGCAGCTCCGTCCCATCCCAAGGACAGACAAATAGATAGACATTCAGCCTGTCAGGATATCTTAACTCCAGTGAGACTTCAAAAGTCAGGACCTCGAAGAGATTTTTCTGAAACTGCAGCAAGCTGCTTCCATATCATTGGCATGAATTTTTATGTCTTTAAAATGAGCACTGAAATAAAGAAGTCTTGTTTTCCACTTAAATTTTTGTCCAAAGCAGTGGTTTCAGCTTACAGTAAATCTTGTGCTGTGGCAGACCATGGGTTTCTTGTATTGTTTCATGGAAGGCAACTAAGAAAAGCACCACTGGGCAAGTTTAAGTGTATGGTACTGCAGATGTATGTATGTGTATAGAAAAGTGTACACACAAGTACATTTTGTTCATCTGGAAAATAATATTCCATCTGCTAAGTAAACAAGTCACATTTTATGATTTATAAAAAATTTTGAAGTGCTCTGAAATGCTTTGTGAGTAAAGAAATTAATAATACTTTTTGTGTAAAGAAACCAGACAAACAGATTCTGTTCCAAGCCATTGAAATGTAGTTCTCTCCAATGAAGAAGTTGGACAGACAATTCTGTGTTCTCTGTTGTCTTTTTTAGGACCTGTAAAGGAGCTTTTCTAAACTTATCTTTCTCTCTAACATGCCAGCCTTTCTTCTTAATTCTGCCAGTTAATTAATATTTCCTCTAACTCTGCAAAACAGGTGGAAGGGCTCCTAAGGACTTTGATTTGGAATTGAGCATAAAATGGTTGTATAAAAATAGAGCGTCAAAGATGTGGCTTTTCATCACGCTTCTGACTATTGATTTAAGCCCCAAAATCCAAAGCTGGTGCTTGGTCCCTTCAAGGTTGGTGTGCATTGCATAGGTCCTGCCAGTTCTGGGTGTTTGGGGGGATGACTTGTTTTGCTTTAATTTTTAATTAAGTGATGTTGGGAAAGACGAGCAAGACAAACTCGTGTGTTAATTATTTATATGTATACAGCTTTAAAAAAAACACGAAGGTTCATGATTTTTGGTACGCGTGACATGAAAGTAGGCAGAGGTTTCCTCAATGGACTGTGTCAGGAAGGCCCTGCTGCCTCTGCCTAGCCCATCCCGCCCAACCCTGCCCTCCACCGCCCTCGGATCCAGGACAGTCTCTCCTGGGGCAGGATGTGGTGCTGCCCGGCCGCCGTGAGCATCGTCTTCCCGGGGGTGCAAGAGCCTGTCCTCGGCGCGGAGGGGGAGGCTCACAATCCCCAAGCCCCCCGGGGCAGGCACGGCACCGGCGGCTGCGAACCCACTCACCCCGTGACAAAGATTTTACAATATTGGAATTAAATGATCGCATCCGAAGTCGCGCATTGCTTGGTGGTGCTTCAAAATCATAGCTGCAGAGCGTTAGGAGTTCAAGCCCTCAGTGAAGATTTCGTCAGCTTTCAGTGACAGTTTTAAGCCGAAAAAAAAAAAGAAATCTATGGAGTAGCCAAACTCGGATATTTATTTTTAATAAAAATGTCATGGCAGTCATTAAATATAAACTTCAGGTTTATATGGAAAATAGTGTATTTTCTACGCGTGAAGGAAGGGGCATTCAAATCTAATTGTGTCCAGCTGATGCGGCGATCCTTGAGAACTAGATGATCTTCCAAGCTATGCTATACACAAACCTGGCTATACACGCAGAGTATGGCACGTTGGAATAGGTGCCCGTTCGCCTATGGATGCGCTTATCCTGACGCCTTGGCAGCGGCGCTGCGTGCGCTCGCCAGCTTGTGCCACAAACGGATTTGCCACACGGCTCTGGGTCGGGAAGAATGTGTTTAATGATCGTCCTGGCTGCGAGACCTCCTGCGTGTGCATCTGTCCGTGTGTCCGTGTGTCTGTGTTGAGTCGTACCCGGCTGTTCGCGCTCTCCGCGGACAAAGACGTCTCCCGTTCGGAAAGGAGCGCGGCAGCCTGCAAAGTGTGAATAATTTTCAGCGAGGAGTTACACTAAATGGGAAAGCTTTTAGCACATTATCCACTGGCAATTGGACTATAATCTAATTGCCAGCCCTCGGGTCTTAATAGAGCCTTTCTCTTCCCACCATTGGATTTGCATCTGGGAGATGCCTAATAGGTTTAAGATGCCTCGCATTTTGCTCCAATAAGCCGCCTTCTCGCTGTAGGTGACATTGAGATGTTTTTGTTGTGAAATTGGATCTCGGGTACCTGGGCTTCTGCTTTGCTGGCGCGGCTCTTTCCGCGAAGGGGAGAGCGTGGAG
This sequence comes from Cettia cetti, assembly GCA_013401135.1. Classification (NCBI taxonomy): domain Eukaryota; kingdom Metazoa; phylum Chordata; class Aves; order Passeriformes; family Sylviidae; genus Cettia; species Cettia cetti. The sequence goes on along the minus strand of VZUI01064898.1, from coordinate 12,330 downwards.
CGGCGGCAGGGGAGCGATGTCCCCGCCGCAGCAAGAGCGCTGGGCGCGGGGGCTGCTCCCAAATCGGGGAGCGCAAAAAGAGAGCGGGAATCGCGCGGACAGAGCAATAGAATTACGTGCAACAGAGGACAAAAAAGCCCCTGAAAGCAGGGCTGATATTCTCGTGGGGTTGCAGGGAAGCAGAGCCGGAGCCGGGCGGCGCGGTAGCCATGGCTTTGTAAAGTAGCGGTGCGCTCGCAAGGCAAGAGCGGGCGAGCCGGAGACCCTGCCCGAGAGAATAAACACCATGCCTTATGCTGGACAAACTGTTCTCGTCTACAAGGGTGAAAAATAAAAAAGAGCAAAAGATTTTATCTCTTCCGTCCCGAGGCAGGAGTAAACTCAATCCCAAAGCAGTGCAGTGCTGTAGGTTACCTTGGAGAGGGGGTGCGGGCTGCAGGCTCAGACGCTCAGGGCAGCACCGGAGCCGTCAGGGTAGGACGGCGGCAGGGAGGATCTCGGCAGCGGCACCCCGCACCCCTAGGCTCCTAATTAGAGGGAAGCGTGGTCCTTGCCCTCCGCACAGGCTACGGATCCGGAGGGGAGACGGGGAAGGAACGGAGGAGGAGGGACGGGATGCAAATGTCAGGTTATCCCAAGGGACAGCCGGGAGAAGAGCGGGTGTCGGCTCGGCTCGGTGCCGGACCCGTTTTCGGGGCGCAGCCCCGCGGATGCCACAGCACAGGTCTGTCTCTGCGGCGTGAAGTGTGCGGCGCGGGGGCTTTTGCGGTAACAAAATAAAGTTAAAGGGCCCCTCATCACTACGCGAGAGAATTGCTTAAAACCCGAGCGTGGTTCCCCGCCCTGTATGCGCGCCTCTCCGCACACCCCGCCCGCCGACCGGCCTGCGCGGCCGCGCAGGAACGCGCAGCGTCGGAGCTCTTGTCACACAAGAGAAGGGCCACCTGAAACCATCCCTCTGGACCCTAGGTTGCTCGGCGGTTTTCTGCGGGTTTTCTGTCCCTCGTGTGCCGTTCCCGTCGCTCCCGTCTAGGTGAGGAAAGGGCCGGGAAGAAGCGGCGCTCATGTTTTTCACAGGATCGAGTTTTCTCCTTGGCTTTTCAGGGATCAGAGAGGGGTTTTGGAGGCGGGCTGCAAGCTCTCTGTTTGAAACCTGACGGCGAAACTGAGACCTAATCCTGATTAAAGCTGAGAACCGAACGAGAGCGATGAGGTGTGCAGCGCTTACCGCACTCTGATTTTTTGCTGATGCACAACAGAGCAAGGAGCTTTTTAGGCAAAGGAAGGCGGGGGGAAAAAAGTATTTTGAAAGAATAATGAAGCTAATGAAATGTCTCTGCCACAGCAGGCTGACACCAGCGACAAACACATGTATTTGCTAGATCAAAAGCAAACTGCAGTGTAGATTGCGTGATCTTCATATACGGATAAACAATAATGAAAGATTTAACTGAGACGGGTTCAAACGAGGCAACAACCCTGCTGGGGAGCAGCAGGGTTGGTAACTCTGCCCTCGGGAGGGGGTCGGTACGGTGGTGACAGCCGCTCTATGCCTGGGTGCGGCGGGGACTGGCAGCTCCGGTTCACATCCCCTGGGAAGAGCGCGCGGACGTTTTTAAATACATCCACTCGGTTGGGAAGGCAGAGGGACATCAAGAGCGTTGAGGTAGTGGTGTGTTCCCCTGCCACCCCTGTCTCTGGAAGCCGGCCCGTCGCCGGAGAGGGCCATGGGCAGGGTCGGCAGAGCAGCCCAGGGAAGCCGGGCTTTCACCCTTTCCGCACTCGGCTTGCCTGATCCCTGTGTCTCCCCAGTTCGGCCCCGGCGGGGGAGGGAGCCGTAGCGAGGATTAGGCGGCCGGAGTTGAGAACCATTCCCTGCCCACGGGGAAGGAGGGGGTGCTCTGGGTGTCTAGACAAGGCTCATTTCCTTATCGGAGGCGGAGCGAGGGAAAAAAAAAACCCTAAAAAATATAGATTATCGTGGGATACAGCGAAAAATTGCATGGCTTAACCAAGCAAAAGAAAAGCCGTCCCGTGAAGACGGACCCGCTTAAAATAAAATAAAACGAAGCTCCCAGTTTCTTTCCACCCCGTTTTTGTTGTTTGCTTTTTTTTTTTTTTGCTTTTTTTTTTTTTTTTTTTTTTTTTTTTAACCTCTAAGGTACGAGCAGAGACCCGCCAGCCCCCAAAGCCAGTACCCGGGGGGAAGCCTCCTGCGCGGACGTGACCGGCAGCCCCGTCCCAGCTCCACGGCCGTGCCGCGGCCTCGGTTCCCCCTGGCCCGTGGCTCCGCTCCCCTCCGCGCCCGGGTGCGCCGTGCCCCGCTCACCGAGCAGCGCTTCCCACGGCGCGGCCGAGTCCTCCTCCCCCGGGCCAAGGCAATGACCGCTCGCCCCTCGGGACTGGAAATCCCGCGGCGAGGGAGAGTAGAAATCGGTCCGGAGCTGCTTCAGCTGCCGGGGCTGAGCCGGTGTTTCCCAGGCGGACGCACAGAAATGTCCACAGCCACCCACCACCGCTCTCCCCTCAGCCCCACGGACCGCGGACAGCCCCTGCTAGGGACAGGTATGTTACGACCTCACTGCCAGGGGACGGAAATAAGCAAGGGAAAGAGAGAGGTTGTTTTTTGGGGGTTGGTGGGGGTTTTTTGGTTTTTTTTTGTTTGTTTGTTTTGTTTAGTTTATTTATTTGTTTGTTTATTTGTGTAGGATCTGCGCTGTTAGTTTGACGGTAACCTGTGAGTTTAATTATCCTTACTTGAGCGGCGCATTCAGTAGGTAGGAAACCAAAGGAGACTCAGGCATCCCTGTTACCACCAGAGGAAAGGCGAAGAGGATAACTTCCCCGGCTGTTTGTACCCTCCTTTGTCTTTCTTTTCAGGCAGGCCGGACCCTGCTTTTCAGGTAGGGCCAAGGGAGGCAGGGCCGGGAGCTCGGGATACCGGTCCCGCCGGGAGGGGTCCCAGGAGCGGGGCTGTCGCGCCGGGAAACCGGACCCGTAGTTGTTGGCGGGATGTCCCTTGAGATAAAGTGGTAAAGTCTTGAAGGGGCTTTTTTTTTTTTTTTTTTTTTTTTTTTCCAGATTGATGTCGTCAGAGCCCCTCGTCTCTGTCTCCCTGTGCCAAACAAGAGGGGATGCTTCGCGCTCTGACCCTCCCGGCTCGCCGGCCGCGGGGTTGGCTGGGTTCTGCCCTTTCGCCCCTCTCCTCCCCCAATGCCTGAGGCGAGACCGGGCCTCCAGACCGCTGTGGGCCACGCCGAAATCCTCTGCCAGACGCTTTAGGCACTTCTAAATATGCACGTCCCGTTCGCGATAGATATTCTATCTATTGGGAAATTCAGATGACAAAAGGGCAAACTGCAGTTGGTTCTCGCTGATCTCAAAGCGATAAAGCACTGTTTCGTCTTGCCCACTCCACTGGCTGGGAAGGGTGACCCAAATAATTCTTATTCCATAATAATTAATTAAGTATAGTAGGAAGGGGAGCTCTTGGCACGAGCCTGCATAACAAGAGTCCTTGAATTCCGTTCTAGGTTTAAAAGGTGGAACTTCAGTGACAAAGTTGCACGTCCTCTTGAGAGTCGTTCTAGAGAGTAAATATTTTCAGAGATGTTTTTATTTAAAGGAATTTAACTAAACGCACCGCTTTTTAAATTTAATTCATTCATCAGAGTATACGTACATTGTATGTGTGAAAGAGTAGTGATGAGCTACTTAGTTAGATTACCGCCATGGAATAAACTACTCGTTGGTATCATCAGCCCGTCACGACTTTGTCTTATGTGCTTGATCAATACCATCTATTTCGGCGCAAAGAGATTTGAAGAAAACTGTGCGATCAGCGGCCCACGCACTGGTTTGGCTGAGAAGGGAATGCTGCAAGGATCTCACCTGGAGTCGGTGGGGGCGAGTACATCTCACCGGGATGACAATGTCTGGGAGGCGGCACAGGAAAACCAAGGGCACGATCAGCCTCAAGGAACATTCTGTTTCAACAGAAAGCACACAACGACAAAAGCGGCTGCTTTGAGAGCTGCGGTCTTTTACTATTTGAATGTAAAGGAGAAAATTGACACTCACACACACGCACCAGAAAAATCCACCATTACATTTCACCCTTTCAAGCGCCTCTGCGCCGTTTCTTGCCTCGGCAAAGCGAATAGCCTAGGGACCTTCTCGGGAGCATCCCCGGCCGCGCGGCCTGCCTCCCTCCCCTTCCCGCCCCCGGGGCTCGAAGGAGCGGAGGGCGCTCCCCGAACCGCAGCCGGGGCCCCGGCGGGGAGCGAGGCTGGGGTGCCCAAAAGGGGAGCGGATGCGGGGAGCCGTCCCGAGGGCCGACGGCCCCCTCCCCATCCTACGGGCGGGCAGAGCCCTTCCCTCTGCTCCCTCCCTCCCTCCCCTCCCTCCCCTCCCTGCGGCCGTCCGTCCGTCCCTCCTCCTGCTGCCGCTGCCCGCCTCCGCCCCCTCCCCCGCGGCCGGGCCGGGCCGGGCCGGGGCCCTTGACGTGTCCCGGCGCCGATTGGCCGCCGGCCGATAGGATCTCCGCGGCCCCGCGTTAAGGCGGGGGAGCGCGCGGCGCCGGGAGCAGAGCGCTCCCGGTATCCCGGCTCCGCCACCCCCGGCCGGTCCTCCCGCCCGCCCCGTCCGGGCAGCGCCGCACCGAGCCGCGTCCCCGCGCAGTGGCCATGGAGTACACGCCGCCCCCCAAGCCGCAGCTCTCCTCCCGGGCCAACGCCTTCTCCATCGCCGCCCTCATGTCGAGCGGCAGCTCCAAGGACAAGGAGTCCCCCGAGAGCACCATCAAGCCTCTGGGTGAGTGGGGACGGGGCTGACCGCCGGTGTCCGCGGGGTGCGGAGCTCCCGTCCGTCCGTCCGTCTGTCCCTGCCCGCCCTGGCTCACCCTTCTCAGCCCACCGGCAGCCGGGCCGGGCAGCGGCGCGTCCCCCCTGCCCGAAGGTTTCCCCTGCAGAGGGGAAAGCAGCACCAGCTAAACTTGAAGGTTGAGCACCTTCGTCACCTACGGTCGTTTTTAGGTGGGGCTGTTTGTAGTATAAAAAGTTTGCTAAATTCCTCCAGTTTCAGTTATGCCTCTTATTTATCCAGCTTCGCCATTTGTAGAATAATCCCACACTCCAAGGCAGTTCAATTTCTCTTCGGTGACATGAAATGAATCTCTTAAATGTTTATTGCAAATCCACCCTGGTTCTGAAGTCAAATTAGAGACACTCTCGGTTGTCGTGCCTAGGTTTACAAGAGGTAGTGAAACTTGTGCGTGGAGCTGAAAATCCTTTCACTCCACAGTTCCTCGATGTAGGCTCATTTAGGCTGTATTGCTCTACATAGTCCGGGAGGAATTTTTTGTGAGTGCTTGCGATTTTCGGGTAAGCGATTTCTCTTCTGTTCGGTTGCCTCGATTCAGAATTGTAAAAGCTTTTAAAAACATTAGCATCTTCCCCTCCTCTCCCCCTCCAAGTTTCTGCGGTTTGTCATTCTTGCATGTATCCAGGAGTTCGCAGAAAACTACAAAATATGTGTTAAGCTTTCAGGGCGCCAATGAACAGGATTACACCCAATCTTAAAAGATTTTAGAAAAGGCAGCTCCTCAGTGTCTGCTGCACCTAATCAACTGTCTCAAAAGATATCACATAGTCTAGGGATTCATTGTGAACTTCAGTTTTAAGTCTGGGCGCTAATGTAGGCCGGGAATGTTGCAATATTCCCGGTCAGCGTATTTACATGGGTTTGCGCTAAACTTAGATTAAGTGGAATTGGTTTGGGGTTTTTTGATTTTTTTTCCTGAAAACGCTTAGTGAAGTTAACTTTTCAAAAATTTTAATCCCTTCCCCCATGTGGTTCAACTGAAAATCGAAGGGAAACGACTACCTGGACTCGATTTTTATTAACTGGGGCTTTAGGCAAAACCTTTCCCTGGAGGGGCAGGGCGCGTTCGTGCTCCTCCCGTTCTTTGGCGCCGGGCGGCGGGTCCCTCACCGCATCCCGGTGCCGCACCGCGGGGCCGGGCAGAACCTACGCAGCCCTGCTCCCTCCCGGCCTCGCCTCCGGCGGAAACTCCCAACGGAGCTGCTCAAGCGCCCGAAGCCTCTCGGGGCTTGCGGGGATGGGCGGCAGCGCCGGCGGGAGCCCGGCGCGGTGGGCGGGCGGCCAGCGTCGGCAGCAGCTACCGCACCCGCGGGGGTTGCGCGGCCCCACGCAGCTCCCCCGGAGCCTCTTTCTCCGAAGAAGCGGGTTCAGTGTCAGCAAACCGGCTAGGAGGAAGGCAGTCCCAGCTTTCCGGAAGGGTGAGCCCGTGCCCGCTGTTTAATTACTATTTGGGGTTCGCTTCCCCGCGAAGCGAGCGCGGAGCCTGCGCGGCCGCGCTCGGGCTCCTGCGTTGCGTTCTCTGCCAGCGGCGCAATCCAGGCGCAGCCTCCCGTGCTCCCCCAGCGTGACCCTGGCCCTCAGCAGCCCCTCGGCGCCCAACGCTCCCGTTTTAATGAGAATTAGTGACCTTTCCGTGGAACCCCTCGGCTAGCGGGGCCGCAGCGCGCAGGGCTGGCTCTGCCCCGCCGTGCCCCGCAGAGCGGATCACAGCCGGACGGCGGCGGGGCCGGGGCCGTGCTGCTCCCGCCGCCCCCCGGGCGTCTCTCCCGGTGCGCCTCTGGGGAGTGGCGCCGCTCCGAGCTCTTCCCGGAGATCATCTCCGAAAATCACCACCGCTGCCCTCAAATGATGAGCGGACGCCCAAAGAATCGGCCGGGTCTGCGGGTGTGCTGGGGCAGAGCGGGGCAGTTGAACGATTTGTGCCTTTATAAATATATATAGATCGTTATAGATTTTTTTTTTTTAATGGCTTGTCTCAGTGGTCGCGTTGTCCTGGCTGAATCCTCCCTCTCTCTCTCTCTCTCCTTCTCTTTCCCTCTCTCTTTTTCCTCAAATCCTGCAGAACAATTCGTTGAGAAATCCTCCTGCACCCAGCCTTTGAGTGATTTATCCAGCCTGGACCCTCACGGGGATTTTAGCAGCAGCCCTTCTTCCCTGTGCACCGAGCCCCTCATCCCCACTACCCCCATCATCCCCAGCGAGGAGATGGCCAAAATCACCTGCAGCCTGGAGACCAAAGAGCTCTGGGACAAATTTCATGAACTGGGTACCGAGATGATCATCACCAAATCCGGGAGGTAAGGCTGGGCAGCCCCTGGGCTTCCTTCTGGGGCATCTTTCGAAAAGCGGCTTTGGATAGGGGGGAAAAAAGGCAGAGTTACCGAAGCCCCGCAGTTCGGTTTTGTTTGTTTGTTTTTGTATCGGGAGAACAGCACGGCTGGTTTAAGGGGAGGAGGAGGAGGAGGGTGAAGCCCCGTATTTGCCGCAGCCCCTCGGCGGGCCCAGCCCGGCGCTGCGCGGTGCGCGGAGCCCCGCTGGGGCAGAGGGAGAAGCGGCCGGGGCCGGCAGCGGGGCGCGCTGCGGCGGGGCCGGCTGAAAGCCACCCGGGGCGACCTGGCGGCTGGGAAGGAGTGTTGTTTCCCTAATAATCAGGTTTGTGACTAAAATCCCGCGCTGATTTTGAGGCGCTGGGTTGGTACAGACCGAGGAAAACGCGGGGTCGTGGGGAGTGATCTGTCAGAGCTTGGTTTAGTTTGTTCTTTTCTCTCGGTTGCGAAAATGCGCAAAAGAATTCCAGGCTTTGTTCTTGCCTCAAACTGTGCCGTTTCTTCAGTAAAGCTTATGGGGTTTGGGTCAGTCCAACGCAGTCCGGAGGAGCCAACTGTCTTTTCGAGTTTTTTAATCCCCCAAGTTACTTTTTATTAATGTATTTGCCTGAAGATTTTTGTTTTCTAATTGGGGAGCTTCATCGGTATATGTTTTTCTGAAAAAATAGGTGTAAAACATGCAATTTAAAGTTCAAAATTTTAAACTGTCAAAAATTATTTAACTTTATTTCTGGTCTATGGGATAACCTTACATTTTAAAATTGTGTTTTGTCAGAAGTTTAGTACAGAAAAGAAATGTTTTCGTTTTCAATATTCCGTTCAAAAATATTGTGAGCAAGCTTAAAAAAACACTAATCTAAAATACGTGAGAATAGCAACGGAAATAATTTCTGGAATATTTCCCTTACAGTAGTATAGATCCTGTAAAAAAAAAAAAAAAAAAAAAAAAAAGAAACTCCAAGTTTCTAAATATCTGTGAACCTTAGTTACAACTATTTGCTGAAATTGTTGTGTAGTTTTAGCTAACAGGCAAATAGTTTCCTGTACTTTTAACTAACAGGCAAATTTCTCCTTTACTTTTTCACTTTAGCCTATTTTTCTTTTTGCTTCTCAAATATCGTTTCGATTTCAAGCTGCTTTCTGTCTCCTTATCAGAGAGACACAAGACTTAACTCCCATCCTGTGGAAGCAAAATCAATAGATGCTTTAAGTTTTTTCAGGGGATTTAAATGTAGTTCTTACTTTCAGCAGCTTTTCAGATGCTCTCTTATTACTGTTCTTTGCCCAAATATTTATTTTCTGATTTGCCTTTTTTTTTCAGGAGAATGTTTCCTACGATCAGGGTTTCCTTCTCGGGAGTGGATCCTGAGGCCAAGTATATTGTGTTAATGGATATAGTTCCTGTGGACAATAAAAGATATAGATATGCCTACCACAGGTCTTCCTGGTTAGTGGCTGGAAAAGCTGACCCTCCTCTCCCTGCAAGGTTTGTAGATTTCATTGCTGGTCTTTTATTTCTCTTTACTTTTTTTCCTTCAAGAAATATCTTGTATTACTCTTTCCATTCTGTTTGCAAACAGTGCTCTGAGATTTTGAATCCACGTTCAACAAAGCTGGTTACAAAATTCTGATTACATTTTTTTGTGTTGCAGAATCTGGCCTCAAATCTCTGCTTGAGGTTTGATTTATATTGAATATTCCAAGACGTGCAGAATTTGGTTAAGAGTTTTTATATAGTTTGTTTTTTAAATTTTTTAAATGAAGTTTGTCATGATTTAGATAAATCAATTTTAGGGTTTTTTAAAGTTTTCTTGTCTCTTGGATTTGCACCCCCAATATTTGACCTCATAATTTAAAGCAATCCAGGAACCACCAGCCAAGCCAAAGAAGAAATAAATTGCATCTCGTTGCTGTTTATGCTTGAAATTATATTATTTCTGTAACAGATCCAGCATTTGCTAACCAATGATTTTATCCTTGATTTTAATCATCTCTTAGGCAGCAGACAAAGTACTGATCAGTTCCTCAGCACAGTTACTTTTCTTTTCATTAAGAAATCCTGACATATTCTTAGACACCAGGAAAAAAAACCTCAGTAAAAATAAATTCTCTAAAATAGATTCCTTTTTCTCTAGAGAAACAAATGCTTTAGAAATTTAATCTCTAAAATCTTTCCATTAATGTAAATAATGACTGATTCCTTTAAGCACTGGGCAACTGAGGCTGCAGCGGTGGGCTGTGCAGTGGGAGGGCACTTCAGAGGAGACCCACACTTCATCGTATTCAGCCCAGCACTTCTGTACCTACTTCAGTCCCCAAGCCCAGTAAGACTGCAGCACATGTCGAAAGGCTTTGCTGAGTCAGAGCCGGAGATATGGAAATAACACGGATGCCTCTCTGGCTTCAAAGAAACTTTTTGCAGAGGGCTCTGTGCAGGAACACAGATCTGCTCCAGGTGGCTTAGCCCAGGGTTAAGAACTTGCTTATTACAGAGGCAGAAATTATAAGTGAAACACAAGGAATGGAAACGAATTTTTTTTTGGTGAATGAGTATAGGCACCAAATTCTCTGCGATTTCCTTATATAAATAGTTGAACTGAAATCTTGGTGACTGGTGATCTCTGGAAGGCTGTTCGGGGAAGTAAGCAAACAAAAAGCGCAAGCAGAGAAGCTGTGATTAAAGACAGCAACCTAGGAGTTATGTCTGCTTTGTTTTCATGGCCAAAAACTCCTTCTTGCAGTGTGGTTAACGTCTGAGGGCTTCATTTGACGTATTGTAGTGGGCACTGATCAAAACCCAAAGAAAAAGCACAGATCCTGCTCCAAAGGAGTCAGCATCAAAAGAAGAAATAACAGAAAAACAGAAATAGTTTTAAGGCAGGGTTTTCCCCTTCTTATTTCTCTGTTCACACCCCTTTTGGGATACCTTTAAATAGATTTCTAATTCACACTCTCTCTGGCATAGACTCGCTCAACAAGGAAATACTAGAATGTAAGACAAGAGACTGGAATAATTAGCAATTGCCCTACTGGGAATTGGATAAAACCTTCTTGAAGTCTAATATTTATTTTTATTGCACTGTGATAACTTTTGGGAGTCCTCAGCAGATCAGTGCCCCTATGTGCAACTGTGTATCTGTGCTGTTCCATTTTCAGGATGCTTTGCCCCCGTGTGAACGTCCACCTTTCCTGCTTCATTTTCAGGATGCTTAGCTAAACCGACTATTGATCAGAGCACAGCCAGAGAGAGCTTTTTCTTTTTTTGTATGGTACCTACATATACATTTATGCACTTTGTCCTTCTTATACTTCTCTTTGGTGAGAAAAAGGATGTCAAGAGGTTCAGTGTGCCAGTGTTTGCATTACCAGTGTTTCCTCTAGAGTGTTAAGGCATCTTTTCGGGTGGGAGGCCTCAGTCTTGCTTGAACAGATTAAACATAGTTCTCCTCTCATCTTGAAATGAGTTTGGTCCTGCTTCAGTAACAGAAACCCTTAATGAAGTTATGATTTCTTGTCCTCCAAACACAGGGTTTTAGCTCTCTCTGCTTGAGGAATGTCAGTGAGAGGTGTGTGTGGGCACTGGTAACAAGGTACTTACTCCCCACGCACATCTCTGCCTGCATCTGCCTAGGCACAGGGACATCAGGGGAATAATTCAGGAGCTGCATTGTGCCTGGGTGTAAGACTTTGCAGGATTCAACCAGTTTGGTGGTTTCACTCTTTCCACTATAAAAATAACTTTCAACATCATGACAGTTTTGCAGGATTTTTTGGGGTTTTTGGTTTTTTTCAAATTAATAAGTATTCTGTGATTGTGTTTGAAAGATTAGCCCTTCAGGGAACTTTCTATTAAAACCAGTTTTATCCTTGTCTTCCTGCTGTCAATGTTGAAGACAAGCTTATGTTGCAATGAACAAGTTTATGTTGCAATGATCACTTAAATAAAAATACTTTTCAGAAAGTATTTTGTAAATCTTCTAAAGTGGTGTCTGGGGATAGAGCTCCTATGTGATATTTTGTGTTTGCCTTCCACATTGTTAAGATGTGTGAGACATCAGTGCAGTAAGTTTCAGCATGTACCTTTATTTGATCTTCCTTTTTTACCTTGTTTCTTTCACTCAAAAAAATTTTGTCACTTTTTTTTTTTAAACTGTATTTGTCTACAGTAATTTTTTAAATGAACTTAGTGCTTACAGACTTACAGGGAACTCTAGGCAGGAAACTTCTAAAAGGTATTATATTTTGAAAATTGAGACATTATGGTAAATGAAAGTAGCATGCATGGGGTTTGTGGGACCAGACCATCTGTTAAACTGAATAGAGGGAGGGCAGCATTACATTCCAAATTACACAGAAAAGAAGCAATACTCAAACCTTACATATACCATGAAACATTATAAACTGCAGAGCAAATTCACACCCAAATACGGCTCCCAAATCCTTTGTGAATCGAAGCGAGGAGCCCCTCACATCTGGCTGGCCTTAGGCAGCAGATCCCAGGCAAACTTCTGGGAGAGCCTCGTGTGCCGTGCTGGAATGTGCACGTTTATCTTGCTGACCTTCCTCGTGCACACTCGTGGTCTTGCCAACAATTTCTGCCTCAGAAATCGCTGTGTCAAGTGTTCAACCCTCTTCCTGGAGGGGTGTGAGCCCAGGCTCTGGGAGAAGTGTGGGAAATGGGTGTAGCTCACCACGTGGAACCCTGTGTTACAGTGGGATTGTTGGGGTGTAGCAAATGGGTAAAGAGAAAGGTCTGTTACTGCTTTTCAGTAACTGACATCCTGGTGCCCATCCTTCAGTGACTTTCCTCTTTGCACTCTGCTTACAAGCACTTGGTGCTTTAAAGCAGTGCCAAGCATTAACCATCAATGGTGTTAAACAACAATTGTGCTCAGCTTTTCAGCACAGGGAGGTCTTTACTCATTCCCCACACATATTTGAAATACTTTGGCTTCTTGGTCCCTATTAGCCAAACTTTACTGAGTCTGACATTGTGATCACAGTAAACATTATTAGCTATCCAGACATTCAAAATTAGGAGTCAGAAAACAAAAAACAAAAAACAAAAACAAAACAAAAAAAAAAAAAAAACAAAAAAAAAAACAAAAAAACAAAACAAAAC
>VZUI01064896.1:0-14438 GCA_013401135.1 Cettia cetti | reverse complement strand
CTTCCCTTCCCTTCCCTTCCCTTCCCTTCCCTTCCCTTCCCTTCCCTTCCCTTCCCTTCCCTTCCCTTCCCTCCCTCATTCCTGGGGCAGAACAAGGGCTCTATGAGAAGCCAGGGTGTTCTATGGCTCACACAAATGCTGATATCCCTGGATCTTAGCACAGATTTTCACAAATCCCAAAGGAAGGGCAGAGTACCAGGGCAGCAAACGTTGCATTGCTCTATGGCCACCCTCAGCCCCACTTAAAAGCCAGAGCAACGAATGCCAAAGCTCTGGAGCTTTGCTGTCTAGCTGAGATTTGGAATTCAGCCCCTCTTCTCAAACATTTCACTTCTCCATCAAAAGCTGCCTCTTTTCATGGTTCCTTCTCAGTAGCTGTGACCCAGCTCTGTCCCCTGGCATGACACAAAGGACATTGCTCACAGAGTCACTTCAGAGAGGTGTCCCTGCACTCACAGAGCCTTCCCCTTTCTGCATGGTGATACAGGAACCTCGAGCTCTTTGTTGCACAGCACAAAGTACAAAGTGCCTCCAGAGCCAAGGTGAGCATCAACAAGGAGCTGGAGAAGGGCTTCAGAGGGCAGCAAGGAACATAAAAGACACCACAAAACACCTGTGCTGAAGGAGAAAGGTATCAGCTTCAGTGGCTCATTATCACAGGGAGGAAGCTTGTGAGAAGGGTACGTGTGTGTTCTGTTCTTTTCCTTCTGCCCTTCCCAGGTATCACACTGCTGCTATTAGAGAGAAGAAAAAACCCCAATTTAAGCAGCCCTGACACGTTTTTTCAGGAAACTCTTAATGGCATCTTCAGCAATTACATTTTACTGAAAGCAATAGATAAGCTGACACGGTTTCCAATATTCCCCTTCATTTTCTTTTTCCCTTGTGCTGGCAAGTTTTGACAAGTCACAGCTGTTGGTCGAGGATACCGAAAAGAGAAAAGGAGATAATATGCAAATTTACCCAGCAGTATTGAACAGTGAAACGAAGCACATTTCATTTACATTTTAAAAGAAAGTACAATTTTAGGAGCTGGTTACATTCATATAGGTTTGCTTGTTTGCTTTCTGTGGCCCTGAGCTGTCCCAATACAGCATGTTCTGTTGTGGTTGCTGTTTTGTATTTTCATCCCATGCTTCTTAAGGTAATAAAACAATTAAATCTTGACTTCCAGAGCTCTCTTCATAAAGACAAAGTATATCTTAGCATGTAAAACTTTCCATTTGGAAATTTACAATTATAATTGTGAGCTCACAGTAGAGCTCCCGGGCAGGATTTCTACTGAATATGAAATAGGTGTGAGGGTTTGGGTTTTTGTTTTTTAAAAATAGTTTGATTATGGCAGCCCATTTCTGAAACAACTTGGACTCAGAGATATTTTTCCACCAGGCCAGAAGAACTGCCTCCAAAATATTCTTTCTTTCCTATATAATTTTAACAATTTTACTTCACAAATTAAACACTTTTTAATCCCCAGGCTTCCACTTAAAAGAAGGCAAGAAGGTCACTGCCCTGATTACATCTTCATTACATAAATTTGTTGACTTCTGAAGAATAAGTCAAGTTTGCAAAGAAATCAGTTCATATCTCCCATCTCAGCTTTAAAAACCACTTTCATAACAATGAATTAATTTTAAAATTATCCATATAATTTACACATTTTAAAACTATTATTATTATTATTGCTATTATTATTACATATTATTATATATTATTATTTATTATTATTGGTATTATTTCTGTCCAGTTTCTTTGGGAAGCTCATATGGAAAGAGGAATAGATTCATTTCTAAAATGCAAGATATTAGTCAAGTTTCACTGAACGTCCATCTCTTACCCCTAAGTTTATTTCAATAATATGTGAGAAAGATGCTCAAACTTTCTATATAGTGGTTACAGGAGATATCTGTTCCTTGACTGTAAGAAATAGTTTTAAAATGTTGTAAAATTAAGTAAATTTTTTATTACATAATAATTTTATAACTTTTGAAGTGTTAGCTATTTTAAATAAATGAACAGATAACTAGCAATGGTAGTCAATAAGTTCAAAAGCCTTTGAATTTGGACAGCTGGGCGGTCTCAGTTACCAGCTAATGTTTCTCTAATCAGAAACTTTATGTCATGGTATAGATAAACATAAAAGCACAGATATTTTGAATCTTCCACACTCTGGGTATTTTCTTTATTTTATTCTAGTTTTATTATTTTATTTTATTCCATCTCATTTGTGCTTTGCTTCAAAGCTAGCAAGTTTAAGCTGTGAAAAATGGATCAATGCAACCCATGCTTTCAAGAGTAATAGTACAGAAGAAACCAAAAAAGATGAGAGTGTGTGAGTCATAGAGCTCAGAACATCCATTTAACTTTGGAAACAATACCTGTTTCTTAATAAGGAATCCTGTCTTGTGCGAAGTGGATTTCTACCTTATAGGACTAAGAGCTGAGACAATAAAGCAAAATCCAAAACACATACAAAAATAAATTTTACTTTCTTCCCATTTTTCTATTATTATACATTTATATACATATGTATGTACACATATGTATGTATATTCCATACATAGATATAAAGATATAATTTATATTTCTATCTTTGTTCAGGTTAATTTGACATTAAATTGAATATAATATCTCCTGAACTTGTTGATTACTTTTCCTATGTAAGCTTGTGTACCTTTTTCTCTTTACTTATTTTTCATTTTACTTCTGTATTTTTCCAAATAAGCTGGTCTGCTTCTGATAAACTTATCATTTAATATATTTTTATCCCTTGTAAAGCGTAGTATTTACTTTGCAAGTAAGAATGACATGGACTGCATAATAATGAGGAGAGGAACTCCTAATTAGTAGGAGACAAAAATACTTTTTCTGTTACATTGGATTAAATTTTGAGCACATTTCTCAAGAGACAGCAACGAAGATTCTTCCCATGCCTTTTAATATGCAACAAAATAATATTGTTGCAAATTACTACATTATCTCCATGTGTGTCCTTTTCTGTCACTTCTCACTACAGGAAAAGGTGAGTAATATGTTTTTAGCCCAGCAACAAAATATATCTAGAAAATACTTTTAAGAAGCTGTTCATACACTTAAAAAAAATTTTAGATCCCCACCCCCCCACCCCCCAAAAAGACAAGTCACACAAATGCCCAGAAGAAGTATTTCAAAATAGACAACACAAACCCCTTAGAATTGAGAGATCCATGTTCACATCTTCCTTATTTCTGAAAGACTTTGAACCCACATTACCCATTTCCCCAGAGTGAGCTCTAATCTTATGTGGTATTCTCAGTATCTCCTCTGACTTTATTCTATATTCAACTCTATTAAATATTCACTAGATCAGTACTGCAACACAAATATGCCCTTTGGGCGTACTGTTGGCCAGGATACAGAGCCATTCCTCCCACTACTGACTTTCTGCTGCTCTGTCTTGTTGGCTAAGCATTCTAACTAGGCATAAATGAAGATATTTTGGCATCCACCATTTTGGGAATCTAATTGGATTGATTGATTTTTTTTTTTTTCCCTAGTCTCTATTTCAGAAATGTCAATATCCTTTGAAAATTCCTAATTGAATTGTTTTCATTATTTCATAGTTTCCAAAAATATTGTCTTTTCTATTTATCCAGAATTATTCAATGGGCTTAAACTAAATTTAGGAATGTCTCAAATTACTATGGTTTTTTGGGGGGTTTTGTTTGTTTGTTTGTTTTACTTAATTAACCTAAACCATTGACTTTTTCTTTCACTATTTCCATGAGGAAAACAGGAAATGGGCAGAAACTGATGCACAGGAAGCTCCACCTGAATATGAGAAAAAAGTTCCTTACTGTGTGGGTGACTGAGCAGTGGAAGAGATTGCTCCGAGAGGATTCTTTCTCACTGGAGTTATTTCAGAACTCTCTGGACAGAATCCTGTGCCTGTGTTCTGGGATGACCCTGCTTGAGAGGTTGGACCAGGTGATCCCACTGTGGTCCCTTCCCACCTGACTCATTCTGTGATTCTGAATATGGGGTTCTTTTTACAAACGTAAGGAAAAAAATAGAAATCAATCTGAATGAATCTTTGCAGAAAGCTAAAAATTGGAAAAAAAGAAAATAGCAAAAATGCCACAACCTGATTAACAGAGAAAATTATGTAATATCCACAGAGGAGTTTAGGCTCTTAAATAAATCAATTTGGTCCTTACGTCACAAGTATGAAAAAACTCAGCTTATTTTTATCTCACTGCTTATTGTCAACACGTGGCAAAATAAATGTCATTCTGTAGACAAGAGTGAATGTTACTGTACAAACCTGGAGGTTTTGGATCTTATTTGTTTATTTGCACAACAAATTAATTATATTGGTTTATCTTAGATACTGGCCATGGATTAAACAGATGAGAACAGATGATAAATTTCAATTTTTGCAATTAGTAATTCTAACTAAAAGAAATTTGAAGCATTTAGATGGTATAATAAGGGTCAATTTATATGGAAATAGGAGTTTTTCTTTCATCAGTAACTCATTTGCCATGTTCCCCTCTGCCAGGCTCTCTCAGTGGGCTTCAGCATTCCCTTCTTCTGCATCAATTTCTTACCATGGGACATGTGCTGTGTTTGGGAACTCCCATAAACACAAGGGCCCATCAGGTGCATGAAATAAAACACTTGGTGAATGTCACCTGTGCAGTAAAGGCTGAACTGCAGCAAGTCTAACTTCTCAGTGATATATGTATGTTTTCTAAAAGATGGAAAATCTACAGAAAGCAGATTCTGCCTGAAAATTATTTTACCTTTTTTTTTTTTTTTTTAATTCAAAAATCAGATACTGTTCTAATGGTTTATCTTTCACAAGCTTCTAGTAACACTGTGGGAGATTTTGAGTTTCCTGTGATCAAGGTTGATGCTGGGCCACATCCTCCCTAGTGTAACACCAACCCAGCACCACACTGGGCAGGTCCCGGATTCAGGTGTTTCATTAACCCAACAAATCCACCTCAAACATCCTTATGGCAATAACCCAACAAGATTTTATAACTCTCCTATACTTCTCTGGAGGAGGTGAGGGAGTGCACTTGGTCCTGGGAAGGGGGCAACAGGACAAAAGGTGTTGCTTTAAGGTTTTTCTTAATTTCTCATTACTTAAATCCACATAAACTAGCTATGATTTAAGTATTTTTATCCAAATTGAGGCTGCTTTGTCTGTGAGAGTGATTGGCAAGTTTTTCCCTATCTTTACTTCATCCCTCATACGTTTCCACCCTACCCACTTGAGGAGTGGGAGTGAGTGAGCAGCTGGGTGGGCATTTGACCCTTAGCCAAGGTTAGCTCACCACAGCTCTTCTTCATAATCTCTGTTCTTAGCACATCTGCACATCTAATATATGATCTGAACATCTAATCTCACTTCTGATGTCAGTTACTATTCAGGCATTGGACTGTATGTCAAACCATGTGCAAAAATTTTTTGCTTTTGTATTGGTGAAAAAAAAAAATCCAATCTAAATAGAACTTACTCTTCTCTGCATGACAGATTTTTTTATATACTTAACTGGTATAGCAGGAAGTGCCTAAAAACAATTTGTTATTTTACACCATAAAGTAATTTTGGACCTCCCACTGAAAGATATTTTTAAAACCAACAATTTAAATAAATTCTAACCTGTGGATGTTATTGTTGTGATTCAAAACACATCTGCTGAAATTTGGATCGTTTTAAAATCCCAACTACCTCTTGCATTGGAAATGTCTCATTCAGTATTTCAGAGAACCACAACATCATACTAATGAGAACTTGGTTTTGTATTTTTCAGTTGCAGAGCTAAGAAGATTGGCTGCAACTTAAGTTATTTCCATTAGCTGTTTTCTGTTTGTACATAAACAATCTGGGAGTGCCAGGGTCATAAAAAAACATACAAGAAGTTTCATAATACTTGTTAATGTTAAAACTTAACAAAGGATAGGCATTAGCATGACCAGTGATTTTCTTTTCTTTTTTTGCAGAGATGGTATCTACCCTGTTGAGATGAAAACACAAGTTTGAGAAGGCATCCAGATTTCTTTGCAGGATAAACCGTGTCTCTCTGAGATACCAATGTATCATCAAATTGCACAAAAAATAAAGAATATGAACTTTGAAAGGCTCTTTTTGCTGCTTGCAGCACCAACAGATTAATTAATGTCAAAAGGAAAAGATCCAGAGTAGCTGCTGTAAAGCTGCCTTTAGGCTGTAGAAATTGCATTTGTCAGAAAGCAGTCAACAGGGGGACACCTGGAAGTCAGGCCACAGATCCTAAAGTAGCAGATAAAATGTGTTGTAGCTCTGAAAAGACTTCCTGAATTGCATAGAAGCTGTGGTAGTAGGAGACAAAACAAGTGTTGACTACAGAGCTAGGGTTATGGAGAGGAGAAACTGTCAGTCTCAGCATGGACCACGCAAAACTGCCTGAAGCTGTATAAAGCACTGTGAAGAGTAATGAGCCATCACTGCACACAGGTATGCACAGCACAGATGCCAGGAGTGTTGTTTAGTGAGGGTAGCTCACTTTGAAAGCAGCTCTGTTTCTCATCAAATATTACACAGATCCCTTATGAGCGCAACTCGCATCTCAAAGTTCCCCAGAGTAGCCTGAGCAAAACAAGGTGGGTGGTTTATACCATAAGGTCTTAGGATAAAAAACAAAGATATGTCACAGAGACAAGCTGAGGACTTCCACATCCTTAAGGGGACCTATCTGTGCAAAGCTGGCTGCTGGGGCAGCTGGGTCTCCTGTGGCAAGGGGAGAAGGTGAGTGATTTAGAGAATCACATCATTTGGAAAAGCACAGCAAACTGGGAAGGGTGGGTAGGTTTCTCTACAGGACTGCCAACTTACAGAACTTCTTGAAATTAAAATGGCTGGGGAAATCAAAAGTAAAAGTATTAAAGGGATATAACCTTAGAGGCTTTAAACTTTCATATAGTATCAGTTTGTTGGAAAAATGTCAGCTGAAAGTCTACCTTTCAAACCCTGGTGTCCTGTTCCAGACTCCTGTGGTTTTGGAGCAATTACAGAAACTGAATGTGATTCTATGTGAGAAAAAAAATCTTATTGATTTTATTTTGCTTTTCAGACCAGAACACTGCTTCTTTATCTTTCCTTTCATTTTTAAGTTTTCTCCTTCACTTTCAGGGTAAATACAGTCACTGTAGCTTAGCTCTGGCACAAGCTGTTCCAGTAGACATTTTAAATATGCAGTTCCCAAATTATTCCATCTCTGGGATAGAGAAAACCTCCAAGGGACCACTAGGTCAGCCCAACAGTTTAGCTGAATTGTTACTAAGGAGACAGTCTGATGCCACAGGCCGTGATCACAGAGTGCTTGGGCTGGCAGAGTAGCTTGCTGTGCTGCTGAGATGTGTGGAGGGAGTGAGGGAAGTACTGTTTTCATTAAAGGGTCCCTTTCCACTCAAATTATGCAAGCACTGACCTGGTGCCACAATCATACCCTGTGTGACTGGAGATAGTTAAAAGAGCTACCACCAGTTAATCTGTTCTTAAGGAGGTTAAGGGCAAAAGATGGTAAAAAAATACTAAGTAATTAGCGCAGATGAGTTTGTTTGCTGGAAAAAATATCCAACAAATGTGAGCCAAGAGTTGTGCAATTATTTGCATTCCCCAGCTTAAGGTGGTCTCCATAGCAAACAGTTTATAGGTGATTAACAACCAGGAGGAAAATTATATGGCTATTAAGTTATATGTTTGCAGAAGTTTCATCCTAAACAAGACTCACTCAAGGAGGAAGGGCAAATTGGATTAACTCCATGTTATCTGACTTCTTGGACTTGTTTGGACTGGCTGCTTCTCAGGTATGGACAGGACATAATGGGCTAGACAAGAGTGTATCTAATGAAGCACAGCACAGCAGGAGATTTGTGAAGGTAAGTCTAGGTCCATGAAATATCCTCACTGCTTCATCCCCTAAAACTCTGCAAACCTTCTGTAAGAATACTCTCCAGGGCACGCATTCTGACTACATTTCTCTCTCAGAAGTTTATTCATGACCAATCCTACAGCCTGGCAAGAGGCACATTCAGGCAAAGGAAAATGCCTGGCAGTGCCCAGTGCTCTGGGTGTGTGCCCAGTGCTGCACGTCCCTGCAAGATCAGTAAGATATGGATTTTTCTTCAGACAGCCCTTCTGTCAGGCAACACATCCACATTACCTGCTAATGGCATTCCAGTAAGCTCAAATATTTTTCTGGTATACCTAGAAATGCATCCCTTAGAATTTTAAAACACATATTTATATAAGATTGAATTTTAATGATTATTCTACCTTAAGTGAAGGGGGGGGGGGGGGGGGGGGGGTTTTTTTGTTTTTTTTTGGGTTTTTGGTTTGGTTTGGTTTGGTTTGGTTTGGTTTGGTTTTTTGCTAGTGTTGTCTTATGGTTTTGCTTGTCTGGGACTTTTTTTCAGGAGTGGTCGTGGGTGGGTTGTGTTGTTCTATTACTTTTACAATCATTTTATTGTTCTTGACCCTTTCCTGTTTGCACTTTATGATGTGAGTTTGCTATCTCTCTGTTTACAAATTCTATTAGACCTGATAACTTTGGGACTCAATGGCTATTTTAGAGACTATTGAAGAGGTGAGTATAAGCCGCAAAAAGACTAAAATATTTAAATTTTTTTTTCAAAATTGGTGCCTGAGTAGGGTTGAGATCCTTTTTTGGACCGTATTCGGCCTCTATTCTCTCCCCCAAGAGATGACTGAGCTGCCAGCT
Source organism: Cettia cetti (assembly GCA_013401135.1). Lineage (NCBI taxonomy): Eukaryota > Metazoa > Chordata > Aves > Passeriformes > Sylviidae > Cettia > Cettia cetti. The sequence continues at coordinate 5,685 of VZUI01064896.1, read as the reverse complement.
AGTCATATATAGCAAATAAATATTTAGATAGCTCTGAATTGCTCACAGTATTGCTACCAGTTATTCAGCTGCCTTAACATATAAAAAACCCCGAAACATACATAAAGGATGTGCAAAAAACTGACAGCCATCCTGAGCCATCCTCCAGACTTCAAAATCTTTGCCTTTCCAGCAGCTAGTTGGGATAATGAATTTGTGACACAGCTGGGGAACTCAATTATTTTCATATGCAACTCTAGCAGAAATAATTCAGGAGGAATGTTTCAGTCCTTAATGGTCTGGACCAGCTTTAAACTTGCAGAGAATGGCTCCATAAAGGCCCCATTCACCAGGCACTTAAACTGGCTCAAACCATTGTTTAAAAATTTATCACAAAGATCTGGGAGCAATATAGAATCATAGAATCATTTATATTGGAAAAGACCTTTAAGATCCTTGAGTCCAGCTGTTAACCCAGCATTGCCAGCACCACCACGAAACCACCCCAAATGCCACATCCAAGTGAGTTTTTTGAACTCTCTTAGGAATGGTGAGTCAAAACACTTCCCTGGTCAGTCTGTTCCAATGCTTGTCCACCATTTCACTGAAGAAATTTTTCCTAATATCTTATCTAAACTTCCCCTGGTGCAACTTCAGGCCGTTTACTCTTGCCCTACTATGTATTATTTGGGAAGAAACCCATCTCCACCTCATCACTACTTCCTTTCTGGTGGTTCTAGGGAGCAATAAGGCTTTTATTTGAGCCTCCTTTTCTCCAGGCTGAACACCCCCAGCTCCCTCAGGTGCTCCTCATCATCATCCTGCATCCTCATTATGCTCCAGACCCTTCTCCAGCTCCATTTCCTCCTCTGGACAGGCTCAGTTCACTCCCTCCATATTCTTCAGTAGGAGTTGTCATGGAAACTTTGAGCCAGGCCCTTCCCTCTCACTCCATTAATTGAATTTTTCTGTATAAGTATGTCTATATTAAATATACCCTTAAAATATAAAATATAAATTTATATCTATTGTTCATACAAATATAGAAACTTCTATTAAATCTGTTCATTGGGTTTTACTGGTTTGGTTTGTTTTTTTTTTAATGACCAAACAGTAATATTTGTTTTGTTTTGTTGGTTTTTTTTTTTTTTGTTTTTTTTTTTTTTTTTTTTTTTTTTTTTTTTTTTTTTTTTTTTTTTTTCCAAATGAGATTCTGTTTTTAAAGTTAATGTACAGAATTTGTGTCTCAGTCCTTATGCTGAGGTTGGCTAGCGATTCACAGAACAGAATTTTGGGAAGGCTTTTTTCGGCTGGGATCATTCTGCTGTCAAGTGTCTGTGTCCAGAAAAGAAGGATGATTTGCACTGAACACACCAGATGGCAAAGGCAGTTAGAGTGGGAAGAGGCTTGGTGCTCTGCCACTGAGTACTGGACAGTGCAGGAAGCCAGTAAGGCAACGATGTGGAAAAAAATGAAAGGCTACAGATAAAATCTCAGCAGAAAGATCTTTCTACAGAACTGAAGGTAAGGAAATTTTCAGGAAAATGGGAAATCACTAGTGAAAAGCTGAATTTCTATTAAGATGCCAGATCTATGTAGGATAGCCATGTGTGAGGGAGCACTGTGGTGAAGTGCAGGGAGCTGCTAAGTGTAATGGAACCCCCCCAAAAAAATGTGAGCAAGACAAAGAAAATCCTGAAAAAAGAGGAATGGAACAAAAGAATGAAGAATGGGAAGAAAACATGTCAAACCAAAGGTCAGCATTCAGATAAAAGCCATAGGCAGGTCTGAAGTCCCTGCCTTTTTGGGGCACAAAATCCTGTGGCCCATGGTTTTAGAGGCCTTGCAGGTATTTTATTAAGTGGGACAAAGCACTTTCCATTTATTTACATAAAAAAGCATTTAAGTCTTTTCATTCCTTCTTGAGAACAATGGTGATCATAAGGACGATACATTGTCATGTTTTGTGTTTGGGAGGGAGGAACTGCTCCCATTTAATGAAACTTATTATTTCATAAGATAAATAATAGAAAACTCAGAGGCAATGAGTACAATTTTTTTTTTCCCCCAGTTTTACCCCTTATACTCCTTATAACACATAAAATACACAGGCTGTGGCTTGGCAGGTCTGAGAAGGAGCTGAGTGGGGAACAACCCTTCTGTTTAATTTGTAAGAAAGGAATGCTTCTCTTAATCTTTTTTCTCCATGAAGCATCCTCTCCTCTCTTTTCCTCTCCTCTCTGCTCCTCTCCTTACACAGTAAAGAGGAATGAAAAGAGCCCAAAAAAAGGAGCAATCTGGTAGAACACAGTGGGTATCAATGGCAAAAAAATATTCTTCATTTTATAGCCATTTTATATAAAAAGATATATGAGGCATATACATCAGCAATTAGTGAGTTAGATAAGATCAGTGGGAAAAAAAATACTACAGGCAAGTGCAATCAATGTCCTCCACTTTCAGTGCAATTGTTGTGATTTACAGATGCTGAAGGCCTGGCCCATAGCCTGTGGGTAATGTGACTTTCAGGACTACACTCAGATTTTTTCAGCTCTCCCTACCTGCAGAAGGGTTGGCAATCAATCTCAGAGCCTCCTGCTCTGAGAACTAATCTCCAAAGTTCCATTTGAGCATCAGTTATCCTTAACTGAGACTTCCTAAATTTACATGGTTCTACTGCTGCTATTTCATCTTGGAACTGCAAATTTGCCAAGGATGAAAATCAGCAGAACCTTGTGGCAAACCTTAACACATCAACAGAGCTGAAGGAGATGTCACTGCTCTCCCATTACAGAAATACCAAATTAAACTTCTGGCCAATAAATGGAAAAAATTTGCTTTGTAAATTTTTGACATGGAGCTTTATCAGCCAAAATCAGAAAATATTGTAGTCTATAAGTGGTTGCCTTATCTATCTGTGTCTAAGTATGGTTTATTTATCACGGTGTATATATATAAATATAAAGAATACTATAATCAGAACTTTTATTATAGAATGAGCAGCTATTTTCCCACCTTAAATAGATTATTGTTTCAAGTCATATATACCTGACCTATTTTTTCTTTTTTTTTTTTTTTTTTTTTTAATTGTTCCCTTCTGGCTGATAGTGATAAAAAGTAGGTCAGGTTCAAATGCAATTGCTCTGGATGATGTTTTCACTTATACAGAGAGGTTACATGAAGAGTGCAGACTTCTCAATCCCTTGTTGGTGATGGTATCCACTTGCTCCTCACTAGATATGGCCTTTTTTCTAAGGTCTCTCTTTTAAATGACCAAACAGTAATATTTTAAATTTAGCCAACAATTTTGATGGTTTTTTTTTTTTTTTTTTGGTTTAGGTGCATTTCACAGAATGTCTAAACACTGTGCAACATCAAATCTACAATTATCTTGGGTTTTTTGCAACTGATCCATTGTCTTTATCAACAATTTATTTTTCAGTATTTTTATTACTGAAGGAAAGCCACCATTTTATTGGTTAAAAAGTATTTCAATAAGAAATTAATTTGTTTCAGGAACTCATCGAAGAAAGAAACACAGATAGAAATAACAAGCAGAAGCAGATCTCAAACCCAAGAAAGTGCGAGCCTTGTTCCCCTGAGTCAGCAGCACCTCATGAAGGACTTTTTGACAGTCTCCAGGGGGGTTTCTTTGTGGGGGAGCGCTTTAATTGAGCTGGAGGGTTAAAGAAACCCTTCCACTGCCTCTTTCTAAGTAAATATAAATGGATTGTGAGGCATTTTTGACAGGTCACAGCTTACACAGACCAAGCCGTGTGTAACAGGACTGTTATCTGAAATACTCCAACCTGGTCTGAGAGCAGGCAAATAACTGGATGGCAATCCATCATTGCGGGACACAGCTCCTGCCATGCTGGGTCAGAGGTTCAGGTGTTCAAGAACACTATAAATCATCTTACACAGGAGTTCCTTTAAGGATAGGAACTGGGTGCAGAGTCGAGTCTGGGAAAGCAGCAAACACATCTGCTTCATGCTGGGATTTAGGCAGCCAGCTGCCAAAGGATCCTGTGACAACCCCAGGTACAATCAGACACATTTGATGGTGGTGACCATGGAATATTAGTGAACCCAGTGTTCTAGGCAGGACTGTGTGTCGCAGCCTTTTTGTTGTTGTGGTTCATGTGAAAGTCTCATTTGTGATTTACAGTCAGAACCCAACCTGAGAGCAGTGCTGCTCTGAACAAACATGTTTTTTGAATTATATTTTCCAACCATGTGTATGGACTCACTAACAAAATTCAGATCTCTGATATTGTATCAAACAGATGCCAGAAATGTCTGGCTACGTATCTTGCTGCTTCTCTTGCTTTATTTTTTGTTTTGGATGATTATATAAAGTAGTTTCCCTTTAACATCTGCTGCTGCCTCTAAATGATGGACTAGGATCCAGACACAATTTCTGCAGGTAACCAGCTGTGATACCCTGCAGTGATTCATAATACTAAAGTGTTTATGGAGATTTTTGAATTTACATGTTTATGAAGTTTACAGTGTGACATAAGAGAAAATAATTGAATTGATGTTGTTTATTTTACTGCAGCCATGTCTCTGAAGTGCTCAGTACAGTAAATTAAGTTACTAGATACTTCTCACTATATGTTGCAAACCTCTACTCAACAGGACATATCTTGTGGAGAGAGAAGTATGCGAGATAAAGATTTTTTACTCTGAAAGCCATTCACAATGAGTCTGTAATACAATTTAGTCTACAGATCTAAATTGTATAAAATAAATTAAAAAAAAAAAAATCAAGCAGGGAATGGCTGTCTCTCCTTTTTACAGAATTAAGTATCCTTTGGGAAGTGAAACATAGACTACAAAAATGTCTCACTGCATGAAAATAAAAAGTAACAGGTTCACTGGAGAAGGCCCCAAGGCAGGCTGCTGTCATAGGATTTTATTGTAATTCAATACCTTCTCATCCTGCCTGTCGTGAGAAACACACTGAGTGGAGGATCTGTTTCTGTGTATGCAACACAAATTATTGTGAGGGACTGTGTTTTGGCACAAACTACTCTGATTAGGTTCAGTAGGGTTGTTGAGGTCAGAACTGGCCCTCAGCTGTGCAAACACATCGATTTTGGCAGCATTGCTGAGTGTGTGACAGCAACTCAGTAGTTCTGCCAAGCACCGTCCTATTTCTAGTGTTCTGGTGGAAATCAGGGACTTGGAGAAATTAGTGAACTATGAGGAGGTTAAAATTGTACTTTCTTTCCTCCTTCATCCTGATTCCTCCTACATCCTCAAAGTATGATCTAATTTTGCCAGGAGTGGTGCTGGTTCCTTGGTGACATCATTCCACAGGATGAGCTGTGCTGCACAGGCACCCCTAATGGCATGGGAGAGCTGGGATTGCCATGCAGCAGGAGGCAGGGCTATGGGTCATCTCTCAGGAGTGTGTTAACCTGACCCCTTCCCATCTGGGACGCTTTCTGCTCCTGCAGGAGGGGATTCTTTATCCCAGACTCCAGGCTGGACCCCAGGTACTTTATTGGGTTCTTCCTCAAATATTCAAACTGATCCTGCCTGCGTGATGGGTTTTCAGAATTGGTCTTAGCTCTTTGCTGGTAGGTGAGGAAATGCAAGAAAGAGCCCAGGATGTAACCAGGAGAGAGAGGAAGGAAGGAAGGAAGGAAGGAAGGAAGGAAGGAAGGAAGGAAGGAAGGAAGGAAGGAAGGAAGGAAG